>JAAAKE020102453.1:0-18142 GCA_010014785.2 Anisolabis maritima
AAAATACGCACTTATTCAATGTTGATTGAGCTATCAGGTTCGGCGGAAAATATCTGCCTTTCTCAGAGGTCTACAAATAGAAAAAAGAAAATAACATCAAAAATATTTCTTATAAAATGATAACAATGTTAAAAATTAAATTATTATTCTCAGTCATCTGTGTTTTTAATTTTTAACTTTCTTATTAATTTTATAAGAAATATTTTTGATGTTATTTTCTTTTTTTCTATTTGTAGACCTCTGAGGAAGGCGGATATTTTCCGCCGAAACTGACAGCTCAAGCAAAATTAAATTAAATTAATTTCTGACAAATATATGTCTTTATTATTTTTATCATCATAATAATTAAATTTTATTTTGGATATTTCGAGGCATAAAGCTTTCTATTATCATCGAGTGAATTTTTTTTTTCAGCATTTTAGGCCATTTAGACTCTGTTCATATTTAAATCATTTCAATATTTAAATAGTTTTTTGTCTTTTTGGACGGGAAACGAAATTACTACTGATCTTTGGGAAAAAATGTTTTTATTAAAATATCAAATTGACATGATGACAAAGAAGTAAAAAATACAATCAAAATATAATAAATATTATATATTATTGGTATTTTTATTTGATTTCAATTTTGATAATTCATTTTTAATATTGATATTTATTTTGATGATTTGATTCTCTACTATTTCCTTGTTGATGGTATTATTTGCCCCAAAATGCTGGCAAAATAAAATTTAATACTGAAAAGTAATTTAAAAAAAATCTATATATCCTGACAAGACTCAAGAATTTTTCGGAGGTGGCTTTAGCTATTTCTAGAAGTGGTGGGCAGGCCATTTTTTTTCATCTCTCCGGCCCCCTGGATTCTTGTATGTCCTCATATGCCAAAAAGAAAAAAGTTCTAAGTTGATAGAAAAATTTATTATAAAATTTATAGTAAGTTATAAATCCATAGGATAAGATAGTTTGAAATCATTTGCATATTTTTTTTAGTTTAGTATTGGGAAATATTTGGGGTCTGTAAACCGATTTCTAGTTAAATGAGTTGATCTCATTTCCCTTCGTTTCAATATCCCCCCGCCTTGATTCAACACGCAGATCGTGGGGGTGAGATAGGACCAGGGCCAGGGCCACCAGAACCCTCCAGGGACGTGCAAAACCCGGGGGTTGAAAAATTCCCTCCGGATTCGATTAGCCCACCCCCAGCAGAGCAGAGGGGAGGGAGGCTTTTGCCCGAAGGGCGCCGATTCTATCTCTCTCCCGAGGCGCGAAAGAGACGGCACACAAGGGCAAAAAGGTTACAGGCAACCGACTGAGATTGATAGACACCAATAACAACCCTCTCGTCCCCTTCTCGAATAAAATAAATTGTAAACAAAGACGAAGACAAAAAAACTATTCAAGGGACTAGACTTGGTCTTAGATTATCGTTTTGACGATTTTTTTGGAATGAAATCCATCGGTTTTGATTGATATTAAATGATGAGCATTTCATTACTCTAATCCAAAAATATCAACGATTCAACTGAGGACCTTGGATTACTTTTACCTAGAGATGTGAAATAAAAAAAAATGGCTCGCTTAGTTTTTTTGAATTATAGGAAATATATCACTAATTATAAAACCTTGAAAATATTTCCTCGCTTTTATAACTTTTTTATTTTAACACTGTCTTTGTGCAAAAATATTGCCAGGTGGTCTTTTTACCTCTCCGATGATTTGGATTATATTTTGTGAAATTTTACGTATATTTATTGTTCTTTAATTAATTATTCCTTTCAAAAATTCAAATAAAAATATTAATACAATCATCTATGAATATAAGGACCAGCATCCATCATTTATTTGCATCAATTCGAAATGATAAATATGAATTTTGTTCCCATTCTAAAAAATTTTATATATTTGTTGAAAGTTAGGGATCCCCCCACTCTAAAACTGTAAATGTCTTGTGGAGGCTCAAGACTCTCGTGTACTTCTATACATTAGTAGAAGCGATCACAACACAAAAGAAAATTTAAATTTTTCTTCTCCCACCACTTATACATCCACACGTTGTAAAAACATTTTCCTCAGCTTTCTCTTTATAAATCATTAAATAATTGAAAATTTCAAATCCTTAGGTGAAACAGAGACAAATTGAAATAAATTAAAAAAAAAAAAAGTTTAATATACATTGCATAAAAAGATAATATGAAGGCAAGATAAATATCTTGTTTATATCTCAAATATGTGGAAATATCTTGAATAAGATGGATTACAATTTGTCAAAATTAAAATTTATTAAATGTCAAAAATGATTCCATTTGAATTACGAAATGTAAATGATGTGTCGATTATTTATAATTAAAATATTCACTCCTAAAAAATTTTAATATTTAATTTTATTTATTTTAATTTATTTTTAACTTTTAAGTTTATAAGTATAGTATAATTTATCGCTCAGGACGGGAAGCTAAGCACTGACCTTAAGATCATGAAGTTAGACCCTAAGGGACAGGGGCTAATTATTAAATAATAATAATAGGTAGGCCATTTTATTTCATATGAAATTTTAAATAAAAAATTAGGGAAATATTCATTGCGGCCTGTCTCCAAGCCAATAAGATCGTTGTTATCAAGCAAGGCTAAGCATGGTTGAATCTCGAATGGGTGGCCCAGAGTAATAAGTGTAAAAAAAAGATCAGCGGATTGCCATCGATATTTAATAATTTCAAGATTGAAAATTGAGATTAGGATAGAAGACGGTAAATGATTTAAGTAGTTGTTTTTGATGGATGGCAGCCAAGTTGGTATAAAGACGAGAAAAAGTATCTCTTTCCATTTAACCATGTCCTGATGAAGAGACGATTGAAAAGTCGACACATGTTTCATAGCAATAAAGGTTTGGAAGGTGATTGTTTCTTCTTTATTCCAACCTGGCTGCCATCCATCCAAAAACAACTACACAGATATGTAAATAGTAAAACTCTAAATGGCCTCTTGATCCGAAATAAAATAAAATATTTGAAAATATTCATTAACTTTTGGCAATAACTAATCAACTGAATGTTGATCTTTTTTTTTATATTAATCATTTTACAAAAATTTATTTATTTTCAATTTTCGTCCTCTCGAAGATACAAATTTTCATTCTTTAGGTGTTTCGTATTTAGTT
Organism: Anisolabis maritima; assembly: GCA_010014785.2. Lineage (NCBI taxonomy): Eukaryota > Metazoa > Arthropoda > Insecta > Dermaptera > Anisolabididae > Anisolabis > Anisolabis maritima. The sequence goes on from JAAAKE020102453.1 coordinate 3,154, forward strand.
TCTAATGAGAAAATTTATTAAAAAAATTTCCTGATTGAGAATGTTTGTTTTTTTTTTTTTTTTTACTAGCAAGCAACTTATGAGATGAGTTATGATTTTGGATATCACTATTTTGCTACTCTTATCTAAAAAGCAAAGGCATTTCATTTTTCATTCTTTGTGGGTTCTTTTTGATAATATGAAACAAAATAAAAAAAAGTGTCGAAGTCAATTTATCAACTGACTAAAACCTTTTAAGTATAAAATACTTTAACTACTAGAGTTTCCAAAAAAAAAAAAAAAAAAGTAGGGGGATTCCTATTTATAAACTCATGAAAAAACTTGGCAAGATTATTATCTTGTTAACTTTTTATCTTTATAAATAATTTCTAAAAAAAAAAGACTTCACGGCTCTTTACATTTAAATAAAAAAGAAAAAAGCTCATTACTATTAAAAAGAGAGAAATCTTTGAGCTAGACCGCTATTGATCAATCAAATCCCTGACGAAGGGGCACACTGATGCAGTCAAACCCTTCGGGATGAGGGGGGGGGGGAATGTATTAATAAATAATTCATAAAACATGAGTGAAGATTAATTTCCTGTTTATTTTAATGAATAATTTTTTAACTATTCACCAGATTTTAATATTATTTGGATTTGTTTAACATCTCACTTAATTATTACCAATGATGTTTAGGGAAAACAATTTCTAAAATTGATAACGGGTTGATTCCTTCAAAAATTGTAATTTTTTTCATTGGACAGTATAGGCACACCAAATTAGGCTGTTTATTTACCTGATGAGCTTTCTATGACTCTACGAGTAGAACATTGATCGGCATTTCGTTACTTTATTTCTCATCTAACTACTATATCCATTTTTTAATTCATCCGAAACTTATGTCCTAATTTGAGGAAGTCTCTCTCACCAATGGAGTTGTCTACTCCGTGCATCAGTGAGCCATCTATTTAATATTTAATAACTTCCACAGCTTATAGCGGCGTTGAGTGGGGGTGGAGACTGACCATTCAGCGCGTCCTGGGCAAAGCCGTTGCTATGGCGACCCCACTCTCTGCGATTCCTAACATTGGCAACGCTGCAGTGCACCAGTCCAGTACTGAAGTTATATTAAATAGATTATAACAAACATCCTTTTGAAAGGATGGAGATACATCATCTTTCTTCCTTCGCCTCTTAGAGATCAATATTCCAATTCCATAGAAACAGGACAATAATCTAATAATAATGGATCTATTAAAATTTGTTCTTAAATTGAAGAAAAGACTTCATCCAGTGGCCGAGAGGTTAAAGGTATTGACGTTGTCACTATTTGATATCCTTCAAGCCAATGCATGTGGGTTCAGATCCGATGAAAATTTATTTAAAATCATTTGGATACCAATTGGTTTAAATAAATAAGCCTAGATAATTCATATCGTATTAACAAAATATATCAGATTTTGAAAAGACTTAAAATATATATTTATTTATTTAAGTAGTAGTAAATATATATTTACTTATTTTATTTAACAAAAAGATTACTTTCAAGTATATATATATATCTTGTCATTGCACTTGAAAGTAATCTTTTTGTTAAATAAAGTCCATAAAATTTTTCTAAAATTGGGGAAAACATTTATTTCCTCCAATTTTGTATAGTTAGTGATGGCAATTAAATTTTTTATTTATTATATACATTAATAATGTAAATTTTCATTAAAATATGAAATTCAATACTGATAATTAAATTCCTTTATCTAAAATTTTTAAAGACAGGATTTAGGTAGTAACAACATTTCAAGCACCCATCTTATCCTTCCTCAGGACAAAAATCCCATGTAATTTTTTTATATGAATGATATTTTTGACGATTTGCCTTTTTTTTGTTGGCTACCTCATTTCTAAATAATTCTTAAAAAGTTTAGGTAAAGTTGAAGGAAGAAACCACTTAATTTATTGCAGATATTTATTGTAGCATTACACTGGTCATCTTCAGAGCACAAAAATTAAATTCTGCGTAGACTCTCGTTTTTATTAGAAATCATCGTTTTGGCGTTTTTTTTTTTTTAATTTCTTTATTTCAGAAAAGTTTTTTATATTTTGAAACCTGCTGGATTACTGCTTTGTAAAAATTTTATTAATACATGAAATTAAAATTTATTTTGATATCTATAATACTTTGTTTTGAAAAAGTTTGGGCCGATCGTTCGAAATGTCAAATAGTAGATAAATTTGTTTATTTCTCTGGATACTTCTTCCCGTCTTTCTAAATAAACCATAACCATAAAAAAAAAAAAAGAAATTTTATTTTGAATAAGAAAATAAAAAGGAAGAGTGTCTAACAAGTGTCAAAGAAAGTTCTTTCTTTCCTTTAAATATTTTTCTTGAGAAATTCAATAGAAAAACGAAACAGAGGGAGAGAGATTACCACCCTATATATTTCCATATATAAAAGTAAAGAGCAAGTTGAAGAAGCTCGATGGCGGGGGTGTTGAGTGTGTGTGAGTGGGAGAGGGGAAGCGCGCATGCGCTCACACTCACCAGAGGAATTCGTTGATTGGTTTGCAAAAGCGCCGCCCTTTGCTTAGAGTAGCGACACCGAAACGCCCTTTTTCAAAAAAAAAGGGGTGCTCGTTTCCCCTCTCTGTCGTTTTGATAGCTAAACATGCTCTCTTGATATTAGATATATAATAATACTACCATCAAAATATGCGCGTTTTTCTTATTTTATTCACTGATCAATAATAAATAAAAGAATAGTATCTACGCTGGTTATTATATAAGCCCTTAAACAAGGGTTGAGTCCACTTTTGGATTAGAGTTTGTACTTTTTTTCTAACTTCAAATTTATTTTAATTATTTTATTTTAATTTAATCTTGATTTTTGCTTGTAATGGGGGCCAAAAATCATCTTTTAAATTGGATTTGAATTGGTTTTGGACAATCATTTTCTTTTGATTAAATTAATTTTACAGTAGGAATTTTGCTTTTCCATCTTCTTGAATAATGAAAATCTTTTAAATTGTTTCTTTTTTTTTTTAATTTCAAATTATTAGAAAAAAATCATGCCATATTTTATTCCCCCTCCCCCCAAATATATATATATATATAATAAATGAAATGTCTCTTTAAAAAAAAAAGGGAAGTTTTATCTTACAGACAAGGGAGTAGAATTCAATTTCCTTTCTTCCCGTAAAATGATCCCCCGTCTTTCCTGAAGAGAGGAGTGAGGAAAAAAAAAGGAACAAAAAAATGTTATCTCTTGGTAAAATTAAAGGGAAAGAGAACACATCTCGGATTTATATTTTATTCCCTTCTTTCTATTCTCTATGCGTGAAAAGTCGTCAAAGATTTTGATTAAGTTTAAAATAAATATATTATTAAAATTCATCAATCAAATAGTTTGTTCAAAAATAATTATTATCAGATTTTCCAAGGGACCGGAATTGTTGCTGCCTTTAAAATTTTATATCCTCACCGCCATCTTTTGATTAGATTATATAGAAAATAATTAATATTTTTCTTTTCTCAAAAAAGAATTAATACTCGTTATAATCAATAAATAAATCTTTGCAATGTCTTTATCATTACCAGAATAGTAAACAAAAGAAAGATCTGATAAAAATGTGACAAATTAAAGAAAATAAATTTTTTATAAATCTGATAATATGTAAATGAATAAAATAAAAGAAAATATATTTATTTTATATAATTTTAACCCCCCGTTCTAAAATAACCTGAATTAAATAGACTGACTATTTTGAATGTAATATTCTCATTGTTCTCAATGGTTAGAGATAACTATTAATAGTATTTATTTATTGAATAGGTATAAATATTAAGGGATTATATTTTTAAAATTATAGATTAAACTATGATTATAATCAAAGTTTAAACTTTCTAAATAACAAACACAACACTAATTTTATTTTTATTTCTTTTTATATGATGCTTAAAAATTCATTTTTCTATTTAAAATCAACAGTTAAGGCAAAATTTAAATTATTTAATTTATGAAAGATACGCGTTATCCATTCGTATTTTTTTGTTTATTCGTAATCTTGGACCATATAGAATTTACAAGATATATATATATATAAATTACGATACAATTATCCAGGCATATTTATTTATAATATTTGGTATCCAAATAAATGATCTAAATAGATTTTCCTCAGACTGCCTGGGAACCGAACCCACACCCCTTGACTATGATTAATATTGTCAATGTCAATCAAAACCTTTAACCTCTCGGTCACAGGTTAGGGGTATCCATACATGTTTAATGAATGTTTCATTTAAGGTAATAATAAATTTTAAATAATAATTTTTTAATAAAACTTAAAATCTTTTTTAAGATCGGGAACGTTTATGAAAATTATTAATTTATTAATCACAAGTTGAATGAAGCGTGGATTGCAGAAATTAGCTCATTTGGGGTTGGTAAATGGAAGGACCCTATTTCCCTATTCACTAATGGCTTTTTTGGTTCTTTGCTCCAGGCATAAGCATTTATTCATTTCTAGGAAAACTTTACAAATGCGCCTACGTGGTTTTTCTTTGGCGCAATGATTTAAGATCGTCATTACTGAAATGGTTATTTGGGTTTTTACCTTCCATCAGCCAAAAATCAGCAAATTTTTGCAAACTACAATAATTATTTTCTAAATTTAAGGAGCTGCATTAAAAAATAAATTTTATTTATAAAGCTTTGGTTAGATTGTTTTCTATATTTTTTTTTTAGAAATAAAAGGATAGATTAGAAATTAATAAACAAATCGACTTCTAAAAGAGGCCGCAGGCCGCGTGTTTGACAACCCTGTTCTAAATTGTGGTTCTCTATTGATGGGGGTGCGTTCCTATTGGTCCCTTTATTTAAAAACCAAAATTTAATTAAAATATTAAATTACTTCTCAAACTCACTATGGACCCCTACAATATTTTATAAGACTTTTGCTTATTCTAAATAATGTTTACTACATGCCAATAAATTCTCCTTCCATTGTACTCACTCTCTATAATTAATACCAAAGAATATAAAAATTAATAAATTTAATGTTTTTTTTTTTTTTTTCTTTAGACAAAGAAAGGCGTAGTTTTTCATAATAAATATTTATAGAAATACATTATATGAAATAAGAAGAATAATCCTTTTCTAAAAAAAACTCAGAGATTTTTTTTTTACAGTGACGTAATGATAACAGTGAACTCTGTTAATTACAATCAATAATTTGTTAATAAAAAATTAAGATTGCCTCTTTTCTTTGTATGGATTCATTAAACCAAAACCTCTAATTATGCATATGTTTAAAAAAACAATTTGAGTACTCACCATGCGGGTGCGTAGTGTGGTGACTCAAATGTTGGGCTGCTCCGAGGCCAGGTTGGCCTGTCCCGAGGCCAACCCCGACACCTCCTGTCGGCAACGCTTTTCCCTGGAAACAGATTCTCATGTCAGCACTCGGCTCTTCCTTCATTTCCTACTTCGAAAGTACTCACCTGTACATAGTCTGCCTTGCAGATGAAGTTGTTATCATCGAGGACGTAGAGTTGTTCTCCGGTGGAGAGCTGTTTGCGACATACAAGACATGTGAAACAATTTAAATGGAACACTTTGTCACGTGCTTTGCGGACAAGATCGGAAGGAGATATGCCCTCGGAACAGCCGGAACACTTGGTCCCATAACGCCTGAAACAAAAATTTTAAAAATAGCAAGGAATTGATTCAAACATTCAAATTATTGTTTTCTCCCAAATTTTGCAATTATTATAAATATTTGTCTTATTATTTTTGTTTGTTTTTATATTCTATCTCATTTAGAAACTTTACTATTTACCATTACATTCCATTTATACCAATTTTGACTTATTTTCCTATTCCTTCACTTGAGCACGAATTAGTTTATTTGTTTCACGAATCAACTGTTTATTTCTCATGCACGAAAAACGTATTTGTATGAATTTCATATCGTAAAATATAGGTAAGAGAAAGTAAAAAAAAAAACAATTAAGAAGAATCTTACAATGTTATTTTTTGAATTAAAATTTTTGACTAATCATAGAATTAGCACTTGAGAAAATTTTTTAGAAATTTTATATAAAAAGGCTGAGTAAAATTCCCTTTAAACTTTTCCCTCTTTTGTTTTCATCAATGATAACAGTGAACTAGGGAATGCATATAATAATATTTTAAATATAGCGAAATAAAAAAAAAGTATTAAAGTTTAAAAATTATTGTTTTTATTATAATTAAAAATAATATTATCATATTTAAATTGTAAATATTTTGTTATTTTCAATTTATGACCAAATGACTCTCAAGAATAACAGCAATTATTTTAAAAAAAATTTTTCTTAATACGGGCCTAAAACATAAATTTTGATCAACTTTTTCCGTTACGGGACGTTTTTACTGAGACTAATATGATTTCAATATTTCAAGTATTGTAAAGATCTCAGGATTCACTTATTATTTTGATTAGGAATTTTTGGAGAATAACCAGCGTCTCTCTGGACCTTTTTATTTTACAGATATTTCGGTCTGCATGAAACTTCCTCACATCAGTGCACGTAATAAGTTCCTTGATGAATTATGAGTCTTCAATCTTCAAAGAGCGAATGAAATTCTCTATCAACAACACCCACCGTAATAACTAACTTCAATATTATTATTATTTTTTTTACTAATCTAATCGAACAAATATTTAACTTAAGTCTTACTAATACCCTATCTTTATAATATCTATATTTACTAGACGAATTTGGATAGCCATTTATATTTATAAATTAATTGAAAGCTCTGGTCCTTTGATGATGATGAATATTTATATTGGATTTGGTATCTGGAATCTTTGTAGGGATGGCAAGAGAGAAAGAAGGAACAAATTTCACCCGAAATATAAAATAAATAAAATTATAGTTTTTTTCTAGTCAACCTTATATCCTTATATTTCGACCATCTTGATGTTTGTCATCATCAGTTGCAACATTATACATAATTGGTTTTATATTAATACAGATACAAAACCAGCATAAATAATGTTTACAAATATGCACCGATGATGACAAAACTGCAAATAAAAGGATACAAGGTGGACTGACAAAAATGTTAGTTTTTCTTCTCCGCTCTCCATAATTACTTCTTCAAATACTGAAATTTATTAATTTTTGATTAATTGTTATTCATGACTTAATTACAAGTTATATTTTCTTCAGATTTATTAAGATAATGATAATTTTAAATAAATTTTTTCCGAGTGGCCCGAGACATCTCCTTCATCTCCCCCCTCCCTCGCTTCAAAAAAGATCAAATAAAAATTATACGAAGAAAGTAAAAAAAAAAAAATTTTCTTGAAAGTAAAATTGTCTATTTGGGTGGGCTCGCTCTAAAGTCCTACCTATTCTACTATCGAATGTTGGGTACTATTTGTATGGAAATCACTAGATATTCTTGAGGAAAGACAATCTATTTTCTCCTATTATTAAATCTACCTCTATTCAAATGCACATGTCTCCATCATTTACATTTTGAACAAATTAAAAATATTTTTTCTCTGAAACTTTTTACTCAAATATTTCTTCACGGTGCGGTAATAAGAAAATTAAAAACGGACATTAATGAATTACCTCCTGAATTTGGAGGAACCCACAAAATTAGTGGGATTCCTATTAATTTTGTTGATAGTCTACAAAAATCGATAAAATATAGTCAGTTATTTTAAATATTAATATTTTATTCATTGACACATTTGAAAATGCTAATATTCGGTTAATAAATTCGGCTATATATTTCCTTGGAGTAGTATATTTTTAAGGCATTTTTTATACCCACCCAAACCGTTAATTTATTGGAAGACAGCCAATGAAGATAAAACATAATTTATCCAGTGGACATTTCGGTCCCCGATTTTCTTTAGAACTTGAATACTCGGAGACCAGAGCGAAATATCGATCGGAGAAATTGTTTTTTTCTTCCAATCCTTGTAATATAATTTCTTGTTTTTTTTTCGGCTGTTGACCGAAGCCATTCAGCAGCTCAATTTACATAATACAATATAAAATCCAAAAATATACATAGTTTCTTAAAAGCCACGATTTTCATAGATTAAAATTTATTTAAATCATTTTGGAACAAATTTCAACACATTATTGTAATAAAATGGGGGGGGGGGGGCTGACATTTATTTAGAGGCAGCAATTATGGCTTCTTTCCGCCTCTAAAAAAAAAAAACAATTTAGGCTAACAGGGGCCGATCAAAATCTATGGCACTGCGCAGACTAAAATTTCTTCAGATTTCTATTTGTTATTAGTTTGATCCATAAAATTAATTCATATATAAATATTCAATTAAATATGAATAAAATTTAGGTAAAAATATTTTTTGCATAACATCCCACTTTGTAATTAAATATTTTTTTAAAAAATTAGATAAAATTAATAAAAAAAAATTTGTGAAATGCCAAAAAAAAAAAATATTTGCATAAAATAAAATAAAATAAGCTTTGATTCTACCCCATTTCATTATTTGAGGAATCACCAGCAGTTATATAATAAATAAATAAAATGGTTTTTTTCACTACACCAACGTGTACCTTAGGAATCTGGCGTAAAATGGCGATATATACTTACTAACTATATTGAAATTTTATATTATAATATAATTGCTTTATGAATTAAAAATAATTTTCCAAAGACGAATTTGAATATTGCAAATATAAAATTATAAAAATTTCAAAATGAAATTTCCTAGAAAGAGAAATACAGAATATACATATTTTATATGGTAAATGAAAAAAATCCAAGGCCGATTGTAATAATGAAAAAATCTCTATATCAAACGTTTCGAACAAAATTTATTCACTGATTGGCTGTGTGTAATTATGTCCCAAGGTTGTCGTGGAATTAGTTTTTGAAGCACAACAATGCATGTATATATATATATTATATTATTGTGGTATAGTCGAGTCTATTTAAAGAAATATGCAACCTTGTTCTGCTTTCCACGCGAAACTTCAAGCAGCATCTTACTTCTAAACAATAAATGCTTACCCCGGGGAGGCCGAAAAAAATTTTCACCGGGACCAAGAAAGAGAAGTAAAATATAACTTGAATCAAGACACTTTTTATTTTCTTACCATTTCATTCTTTTAAAAGAATAATTTGAATCAATAGAATAGAAAATTAAGGAATTCGATGGTGACATAGTAAATAGTTTTTACCGGATTAAAAGTTTTCAAATTTGTAATTTAATAAAACAAAACTTTTTTAAATAACTAAGTATACTGATAAGATAATTTCTTCCTTTTTTTTTGTTTGGGAGAAAACTTCACTTGTCTTTTTTTATTTGGAATTAAGTGTGATTAATGTGATAATTAAAAGTGTTTGTTACCGATAGAAGTCGTGTCGACAGAAGAGTTTCCCTTCTCTTGAGAAACACTTGTCTTGAAGAGTTGTCAAACAATCGTGACAACGGACACATTCCGAATGCCACGTTCTCTCTAAAACGTTCAATAAGAACTTATCCGTGATTGGCTTATCACAGCCATGACAGTGGACCAGCATCCCTGGACCACCTGCGAGACCACCACCGAGGGCTCCACCTGCAGAAGGAAAGAGAACTAGCCTCAGGAAGAAGGGATGAACAAGTCTGTCCGAAAATAAAGTCTCACCTAGAGCGCCTTGGTGCATGCCGCCTGGGCCTGGATGCTGACCTCCCGGACCTCCCATGGGACCCGTTGCACTTCCTGTTGCACTTCCTTGACTTCCGTGTACGAGAGCACCGCCAGCCCCCGCAGTAACAGGAACCGCCGCAGATGCTGAACCTGGACCAGTACCGCCGGGAGTCGTGGCAGAGACTAGCACGGACATTGCCCCACTACGACCTAAAATGTTTCCTCAAACTTAACTAATGTCTCAAAAATAAAATAATAAATTTTAATGAGAAATTAACTATTTTCTAAATAAAAAAGCCGATTAGTGCTGGATTAACTGTGTGAGTGGACTTTAAAATCCTAAGTTCAAGACAATTCATATTATGTAAAAAAATTTACAATTTTTTGTTCTTTTTTGATTGCCTAGTTAGGGATTCCCGGGTGCAGACAGGTGAAAAAATAAAACAAATATGTTGCCGACGTTTCATACGCACTTCTTTAGGGCTAACAAATAGTCAATTTTTAATCTTTTTTTTTTTCACCTGGCTGCACCTGAGAATCCCATAACCCCTTAACTTAATTAATAATTTTATCAATATTATATTGAGACCAGTAAAATTTCAAGCAAGTTATTACACCGACTTAACCACAATACAATAATTTTCACATTTTTAAAATTGATATTTTCAAACCCTAATTATCAACCAGGATTCTTATTTTTTTTTTTTTTTTAGGGAGGGAGGTTCTTGGGGAGCTCCAATAAAATCTTTGTTTTGAATCAATTTTGGAAATAGTGGTTCTTATTTAGATATTCCATTTTAACTTTTTATTTTATTTATTATTATATTTTTTTAAATTAAAATTTCGTTTTTTCTAATTTCCCTTGGCTTTGAAGTATTTTAAAAGATCCCTCTGAATCCGCCGCAGATGCAAATGACATATGACATTTTAATAAGAAATAGAAACGAAATTATGGAATGACAGAATCCTGGATGGGATTATGTCCCTATTTCGAAAACGAGAAAGTCTTACAAGAAAGATATAATAATAATAAAATTTTATATTTGAAAATATCTCTCTTTGGTTATATTACTTAATTAAATATTACTCTACAGGAACAGAAATAGTTTATATTTTATTATATAAATCATATCCATCCCAAGGTTGGATTGGGGCTCAAGTCAACCTGGGAGGGGGAGCAGTGGTTTTCAATAAAACTTTTAATTATTTTAATTCATTTTAATACTCAATTTTCTTTATTAAAAAATAAAACACAGGTTTAGAACTCTAACTTGTATCTTTTTTCCGTCCTAATGGATAATTAGAAGGCCTACATGAAATCCGAAAATACTAAATTTAATAATTAGTAAAAAAAATTAAGAAATTTGATAATTTTGAATTGCATAGATAGAGAAGAAATTATGGAATGACAGTTTTCTGGGATTATGTCCCTATTTCGAGAATGATGTTCTTCCATGATAGATATAATAATAACAACTAAATTTTAATTTAATTTATTTAATGAATACTAATTATTCATTAAGATAAAACAAAAGATACAGTTTGTCCTGTTACTTTTGAAAGAGATAATATATAGTATAAAACCCCCTCTCCCAAAAATTCTTTGATTTGCCACTTCATCATTTTATTTAAAAAGACCAAAATTTGAAAAAGTGACAGGAATGGAATTTTTAAAAGATGAGTTTATTTAATCCAAATTTTAATATATAATATGAAGGTTTACAAAAAACTATTAATTTTATTTAGAATTATTTATTTATTCTCTTTCACCATGTATAAAAAAAGGCCAATGCACTTTGACCTCTCAATCGAACGTAACATCTATTTTCATCTTTAAAATCAATAGAACGAATAAAATTAAAAAAATATATAGTAATTATAAATTATTAAATATTTTTAATATTTACTAGATTCTTTAAAGCAAAATATGCACATGTGAATTTATTAAAAAAAAAAAAAAAAAAAGGATTAAATTTAATTAAAAATGTAAATGAATATTTTTTTTTCCATTTCCCTAACAAGTGATGCTCATAAAGGTGAATTATTTAATAAGTATTAAAGATTATCAACAAAAGCTTGTATTTGTATTTGTATAGGGTAGTATTCATGTCTATTTACTTTGCGTATCAAAAAAAAAGTAGGCAAACGATATCTTTTACTTCCTCTTAATAGATAATTAAATTTAAATTTCAAAAAACAAAATTTCATGCTGTTTTAGATTCTATGAATTTTCCTATTTTTGTATTTTATATATCTCTCTTCTTCCTTAATTATGATTAAACAAAAGATATGCATTGTATTATCATTCACTAAATCCTTTACTTATAATTTTCACGGGTTTTGCGATTCAGAATCAATAAAACTAAATTGTGGTGTGCTTTACTCTGAGCCCTGACTCACAATGGTCGAGTGTCCGGTTGAAACACGCTGATGCCCCGGGTTCGACTGCCGGGGACCAGGTCATTTGATGATCCACCAGCAAAAAATGTTAAATTAAATTTTACAAGAAAAATATTTTGCAACAACTATCTATCGGAAAATTATCAACACCTAATATATAATATATTTAATAAGTATATAATATAATTTAAAAAAATTTTTAATTAAGATGCTCTGCTCTACCACTGGGAATCGAACTCAGGATATTTGAATTTCCTGTCCCCGAGTTCTATTCTCCTATTTAGAAAAATGTGCCTACGAACATTCCAATAATGTTTATTAAATAAATAAATAAATAAATAGGAAATAAGAAGAATAAGACTTTTCAGCCCAGAATTCATTTATCATATGACGGAATATTTCTACGGTCATTTTTATCAATAGCAGACAGGAAATTCAAATATCCTCCGTGTGTAGAATTTTTTATTGTATTTTAGTTGAAAAATTTTTTAAATTTTAATTTTTTTAAAAGATTTTTCGGTTCAGAATATTTGTATCATATTCATCATAGAATGAAGGTAAATAAATATCGTATTCCGGGCCGAAGAAGGAAGATTATTTTTTAATTTTGCTTATCTATAAGAAATATATATATATATAGTCAGAAAATATTTAATTTACGCGTTTCTATATCTGGAGCTTGATTTTAAATATTTTAATAAAAAAATTTTTAGCTAAAATAAAGCAAATTTGGAGGCAATCTTAACATCATTTTTAATTGTTTATTTTTAAACGAGATCTTCACTTGAGGTGCACTAACTTTTTTTTTTATTCCGATAAACAAACCAGTATTTCATAATCAAAGAACTTCTTAGTAAAATTTATTATTATTTAGCAATGGACAATAAAATATTAACAAGTGAAACATAACTACCGAGTCTCGACATACCGGTTGGAGTAGCTGGCTTTAGATTATTCATTCATATCATTTAAGAGCGATAATTATATTATTTAATTTATTTAACTTGTATTTTTAATTTTTTAAACGTGTTTTACTAATAGTAAAGTAATTTTAATGTTGGCAGAAAAAATTTCTCTAAAAAAAAAAAATCTCGTATCTTTTCAATTATTATTGAATAAAAATTTTCCTCCACATGGGATTTTAAGTTGACACTCAGGGGCTCATATTTGGTGAGTACGTGGATGGCGACCGCGAGTTACCCGAGCTTAAACTGGCATTAGGTTTATAGTGTATCGTGAACCCAAAGGTCATGCATTCAATATCAAGGATGGGGAAAATTTTTCATGCGTCTAATTTAGAATAAATATTTCTTCCTTTAATATTTATTTTACTCGTCATATTTTTATATATAAGATATTTAACTTTTTTTTTAATTTAGGAAATTATTTTATTATTGATACCTAGATTCTATTCTATTGATAGGATAAGTGTGCAGAAACTCGATTATTCGGGCCTCAATCATCCGGATCCTCATTTATTCTGACTGACGCGGGGGCCCAGCTTTTCTTAACATTTTTTTTTTATTTTTTCCTGGTTTTTCCAATTCTTTTTAATTGTTTTCGATTATCGCAATTTTATGATCCATGTTTTCAGTCCGAATAATCGAGTTTCCATGGTTTCTATAGTTTTTGGAAAAGAAAGTCAATATTTTTGTTCATTTCTATTTTTTTTTCGTAGATATTTTGAACTGTCTAATGCCTTTCTGTTCACTATTTGTTAATATTATTTACAACAATAGGTTAGGTTCTAAGGGCTATCTGTATTCCTCCAAGGGAAAACAAAAAAATTTGATGAAAAAATTATAAAAATAAATAGTTTTAGTGCAATTTTTAAAATGGTTCACTTGTAAATAAAGAAAAACTAACTCTAAAGACTAACAAAAAAATTTTTTGAAAGAATTCTGATTTCAATCTAATGTAAAAATCATAGATTATTTATTTATATGAATTATGTCGATGCCAAAATATTTCAATTTTAACGTTCATAAAAGTCTATTATATTAGTGCGGTCACTTTCGGATTTCTAGAGAGATTAATTGTAGGGACTCATCGGCGCACTCTTAGAGACTAAAAGGGGGGGAGGAGACTTGTGATTGGTCTGAAGTGACATAGAGCAGCTCACAGTTTCAGAAGGGAAATAAGAAGAATTCAGAATATATTTATATTTTTCGAAATCCTTTTTGGATGAAAGAAATTGATTATGAAAAATAAAAAGCACCAAAAATTTCAAACATAATTTGATATTATACACAATATAAATTTATAAAATAGCATATTCTAAAAAAATAGAATAAGTAACTTTGATCGAAAAATGTCTCACAATGATTGAGCGTCGAATAAAAGAGTTAATTATATTTTTAGAAATTGTGGTGTAGAAAAATTTTATTCCAAAAATTAGCTTTGGTTTGTTAGTAAACAAAAAACTAACAAGTACTCTTTATATTCCACTCCGCAACTCCCCTCCGAATACGTGCCTGCTTTGTAAGTTAAAAAAAATTGAATCCGAGAGAATATTATGGAAATCCCTGAAGGAATGATACAGACTATCACTTTAATATGTATTTCTTTAGGCGGTAGGTTGAGAGTGTAGACGTTGGAGCGAATATCAAAAGCATCGTATTTTATTTAGGAAAATTCTCATTTCAAAACAATTCCGTGTTGGTAACGTGATTACATCATGACCTCGGGAAGCTTTCATGCTTATTATTTGATATTTTATTAGTTTCGGTCTTGCACACTACGTATAATATTACCATTAAGACAAATTCTGGTGACAGCACATCACATTACATTCTCTTGCCTAATCAGATATGATAAAGTTAAGTGATTTTTTAGCCACATCAGATTTTTGTACTTTATGTTATTATATATTAAAAATATGTAAAACTTTAATATGTATTTTTGAAGAGATGCGTATTTTTTCTTTGCTCCGGAC
>JAAAKE020102464.1:0-39119 GCA_010014785.2 Anisolabis maritima
TTAAAACTTTAGTAAATGAAGTAAACTGGCAACGTTAGCACAACGCGCGGGAGCAAGCGGTAAAGTTCTATATATATATATGCTATATGAAAGAGTACAAATACACACTTCGGCACTATTCCTAGTGACTAACCGATGTAATAATATGTAAAAGAAAATTTTTTTGTGTTTTTACAATTTTTGCCGCAACCCAGCTGAATTTTTCTGCGACCCGGTGTCGGGTCGCGACCCACACTTTGGGAAACGCTGATATAAACTCTTTCCGATCTCAATGATTCTCAAATATTTGACCTTTTTTATAAAGAGTGGAAAAAGGAAAATCTAATCAACGTCCGTTTGCCAAAATTTCCTTTTTAAAAAGAGAGATATTTAATTAAAAGGAAAAAAAAGAGAGAAGAGAAACCAAAAATAAAACCTTTGTTCATTGTTGGTCAAATTATGAATGTTCAATCAATAAAGTAAATATCCAGAGATAACTTCAGGCTTATTCGTCCAACTTTAATAAAAACATTTTCCCAGAGAGACAATATCGACTAGATATCATCTTCACAATGGCCGAATAAGAATACAATAATTTTAACGAGATAGCTGAAATGTCAGACAGACTATAATACTCAACTTTTATCTGATGAATCCTAATATAGTTTTAGAAGAATCATAAAATTATTAAATATTTTTGCATAATTATTATCAAAAGAAACTTAAGTTTTACATAATTTCCAGCACCAAAAGTATTTTATTGTATTTATAAAATAAAGATAGGAATAATTTAATATAGATTCGTTTCTTTTTTTTTTATATGGAAGCATATGGACCAACGGACCTATAATGACGAGTGGTGACTTACAACCAGGAAGAGGAATAAGAGAAAGGATTTTAAAAAGTGCTTGTTGAGATTAGATTTGAAAGTTTGGAGATTTTAATTTTAAGAAAGGTAGTAGTAGGGAAGATGGTTCACTTCCTAACAGCAAATTTGGCGACCGCTGAAATATAGTTATTCCAGGAAAGATCTGAAGAAATTGTCACACCCAGAACAGAAAACGAATCTCTTAACTCGAGATTATTCTGTCTGTAGGTGATAGATGGGCATGTCCGATTTTTCAGTCTGGAAATTTGGCAACATTATATTTTCTTGGAGTTAAAGTTGACGTGGTTACTGTCTCTGGTCCCTATTTCTACAAGGTGTAGAGGTCATCATTAATAAAAGACAAGAAACTCCCCCCCGATCTAAATGAGTATTATCGTTCACAAAACATTGAATAGGACTGGAGCTGTCATGAGGTCATTGATATATATAAGAAATAGGTTGGGAGAAAGTGTCAAACCTTAAGGGACTCCAGCATTGATTGTATGAGGATCAGAACCTCCTTCGACAACAACTGAGATCTTTTGATCAGTTAGGGAACTTCTGTCTTTAGAGTCTTTTAAAATTAAGTTACATAGAAAATAAAATTAAAAAATATAAAAAAGAAAAAATAATATCTGAGAAGAACCTTATTATTTGTTTTGCCTCGTATAGCTTTTCTTGGATTTCCAGAAAATTTTTTTAATTCCTTTTTTTTTCAAGTGTAGTGTATTCAATCAATAAAAACTATTATTCTTATATAAGAATTGTATTAGAAAAAATTTTCTTTCAAACAAATTTTTTTTTACCATATTTAAATTCATAACCAAGCATTTCGAGCTGCTTATAAAAGAAAGGCATTGTGGTCTCATGCAGCCGCCAGGTTGAGTATGGCTGGACTAGAGGGAGGGTACGATTTGCCTGAAACGAAGGCAATTAAAAACTTGAATAAAAATATTTTTCTTTAACTTCTCCTGGCTGCATTCCCGTCGTTAATTTTGACTATTAAAAACTTAATTCAATTTGAAAACTTTGTGATGTTTTAAGATTTTCAAAAATGGTTCTGAATATACAAACCATTGTATACCCTTGCTATAGATCTTTTAAAGAGAAGGAAGAAGTCAACCTTTTTTAGGACATAAAAAGGGACTTGTGGAAAGTAAAAGTCACAGAGTGATGAGTGGAACTCCTTTATCATAGATTAGAATGGCAGAAAAATAAAATATCAAGAAATGGAGGGTGTTTTAGGAAATAAATATTTTATTATAGTTAGCTCACTGCCTGAAAATATAATGAATAAAACCCAGTATATGTAAAATATACCTAATTTAAAATAAATTTCTAAATAATATAGCACATACATTCCTAGTGGGATAAGAGAAGTGCACTTTGACACCAAATTTAAAAAATAAGCTACCTTTTAAAATTGTTGAATTTATTTATTATTAAGCCTTCAAACATAGAGCATTTCGCTAATAAAATATATATAAAAAACGAGAGCAACCCGAAATGAGGATTAAATTTGTCCATGACCATAATATTTTATAAATATATTCTTGTATATATCAAAATAAAAAAGATATATTTTAGTGACAGAGAAATAAAATATATGTATTTATGATTATAAAAAAGAAGAATGAAGATGTATTATAAATGTAATAAAAAGACGAGGGTGGTGTTTATCTTGAAAAGGAACGATTGGGAAAAGGAAGAGAAGGTCAAGGACCAGGAGACAAATGGACGGACCAAGAGACAGAAAGAAAACCAAAGGCTAACAAAGATAATGTACTCTAATCCTCTTGAATGATTCAATGAAAAAAAGAAAGTAATTCTTCTGAGCATGTATTTTTTTAGTCCTTTGAGAATTGAAGTAGTACATTTATCTTTTGTTGGAAAAGAAAAACAATTTCCTATTTGAATTTATAAAAAAACTTTTTGGTGACTTTTTTATATACTAGGTTAGTAATTCATAAGGAAAATTCCGCCAGTATACTCGAAGGCGATCGCAAAAAAAAATGTGGTCAAGTGGAAACCGAATTAGACCGTCTGAATAAGGGTAATACTTCAAAGAAGAAGCAATGGAAGTCTATTCCGGGGGAATAGGATGGAAATCGAGTAGAAGAAAGAGTATATAAAAATATGGCATTGTATCTTGTTTGCTCATGCGTAATTGGGATGTCTCTCTTAGTTGGAAGCGCTATTCGCTTTAAAGAAAATAATTAATCAGTTTACCCTTAAAATTCCAGGATTTGAGATTTTTATAAGCGAGTAAATGGCATAAAAAATTTACTATAATTACAAATTATAAGTTTTTATCTTTAAAATATATGTAAATTATCTGCAAACAATTATTTCTACATCTATTAATCTATGATTTCATAAAATATTAATTATTAGAGAACGATTTAAGCTGAGGCATATAGAAGATAAAAGGAGGTGAGTCCGATTGGCACCGAATTGTTTCCCTAAGTACTAAGGGAGTGTTTTGAAGCCAAGGGAGGTGCGCAAAGGACGGAGGTCGGCCAGCAGCGGGGATGCCGATGAGGAGGACGTTGAGGGCCTCAAGAGGAGGCTCAGGGTGGAAATCAATAGCGCCAGCGTCGACGGGAGCCTGGCGAAACCCTCTCGGGTCGTTGGCCTCGAAAGAACCCACTCTCGCATATCATCCATGGACCGTTTATGTGATAAGTGATGCCGATTCCAACAGAGATTTGTTCCTCCCAAGGGTGATGCATCATCGCGACTCGGGGATAACTAAGCTGGACGACTAACAAAGGCAGAAAATTGATTGGTGCCTGTTGCCCTTCGCTTCCTCACTATATTTTAGGCTACCCTCAGGGAGTATGTATATGGTGATATGTAGTTATTATAAAAAATTTAAGCACACCTTAGATAATACATATTCAACTTGAAATGCGTATGTCAGAAAAATAATATTATACTAGAAAAAGTGGATAGGCGGCAAATTTTCATAAAAATTTGTTTCTTATAACATATGTATCTCTAACTTTGTACGCAAGTATTTTACTTTCCCATCTTATTATATAATAATAATGGGAAAGTATTATTATTAGAAAAATTTTATCCTCTCAATTTTTAAAAATATCTTTCACTTTCAAGTCAAAAGAACCCCACAAATGCAAAAAATAAAATCTTAATCTGTGTATGTTTGTATGTGATTAGCTTTTTATTGGCTCATATTTGGATTGGGAAAGGAGGAAACACTACAAATTTATAGGCCAATGAGAGCCAAAAAAGGTATTAAAATTTGGAGTGAATCGCTCGGCAGGGGGATAAAAAGGTCACTCAATATTATTTAACAACCCTATTTTCTCAGCTTGACAAGAAAACGAAATAAAATTGCATATAAACCTATGTCATAACATAGAGAAACACTGTAATTTTATTTAATTACTTTGGCTTTTTTTAATGTAATTTTTTTCGGCATCTGGGACCATATAGACATTAAAGGATATATATTTATTTGCAATACGTATTATCCAGGCATATTGATTAATATCAATAGGTATACAATTAATTTAAATCAATTTTCATCGGATTGCATGGGATCCCTTAGCTTTGAAGATTATCACTATTGACAATGTCAATACCTTAAATGTAATTAATAAAAGAATGTTTATTTATATGAACCTAAAAATAGCAATAAAAATAAACATGACATTTTTTAAGCTTTTTTAGTATCTGAAGCCATTTAGACTCCATCCTTATTTATTTAAATTATTTGGTAGCCAATAAAATTTAATTATTACAGAGCGGTCCATTTCATATTTCCAGGATATGATAAGTTCTGTTTAAGAAAAGTAGCCTTTTTTTTATTATAAAGTAAAATATATTTCTAAAAGGTTAAGTTCTTTAATGCCACTGATAAAAAAAAAAAGAAACATTTTAATTTTAAAAATTATCTTTTGTTTCTATTTTATTTTATTCTAACTTATTTTAATTTTAAAAATTATCTTTTAAGTTAGTAAGTAAAGTATAATCAAGAAATTGAAAATTTTAAAATTTAGATAGAAAAACTTTAAAAAGAAAAGCAATTCATCAAATAACTTTAAGGATTAAAGTTGTTTTTAAATGAAAAACTTGTTTAAGTTCTTTTAATTTCTAGTAAAGAGTGTATGAAGTGATTTTAAATTAAAAATAAAAAAATAAATAAACCGATGTGGTCACCACAAACCACATCATCTTGTATTGTAGTAGTTTCATTAGCCTGATAAATAGACTACTTTGAAAAATTATCATTAAAATTTTAAAATTTAAAATTTATTTGATGTTACAACAAATGAAAAATATTCGTAGAACACTTGAGAGCATTTTTTTCAGTTATTTTTAACTACCAAGGTAAATATAAAATTTTATTAAAAATAAAAAACAAATAAAAGGGTGGGTGAAAATCACCCCCTGGATTTTTTGAAATCATTTTTCAATAATTTATATTTAGGCCCAGTTAACCCTCAAATTTTATTAAAATGAGTAAAAGAAAGGTAAGCAGAGTCTGTAAATCATGTTAAAAACGGTTGATTCTGGTTACAAAAAGCCTGATTCTTGTCCCTCTGTAAAATCCCGTAAATTCACAAATGATTAAACAAATCGGTCCTTTTTTAAACTAAAAGTGAAAATAAAAAAGTAAAAATTAGTTTAACACAGGAATAAAGAGTTTTCAAAAGCAAAAAAAAAAAAAATATATAAATAGGACTATTTGAGTCATTCCATTACTGAGCGGTTTTAATTTGGTTGGCAAGTTTCAACTTGTGAAGGAGAGGGGTTTGTCAGTCTGTTGGGGATTGTGACATTGATTATGCTAGCCAAGGGAATGTTTTCACTGACCTGTGAGTTGTTTTTTTTTTTTTTTTGACATACGTATTCTCTCTCCGGATTTGGAGGTCGCATATCAACAGACAACATAAAACTGACCTCAACCGGGAATTGTACCGAAGTGGGAAGAGAGGACGGCTGTTGGGACCTCACAGATCACCGTCAGTTGTTTAAATGAACAGTCGCATGTTTAAAAACATTCCATGTTACATTTTTCTTTATTTAATTTATTCTTCAGGTAAAAGTTTTTAATTGAAAATGAGAACTATAAAGAAAAATAACACGAGTAATAAATAAACTTTGTAAAAAAGTCAACGTGATTAAAAAATAATGTAATTTGCTGAAAAAACAAAGTCAAACATACTACGGTATTCTTGGGAAGCATATTTTTTAATAGTATTTAAATATTTAATAGAAATAGAATCAATATTTAGGCTACCAGATTTTTTTATTACATACTAACTAGCTGATTTTCGGAGGCGAGGGGTAGAATAAAATTTTTTGAGTGAGGAAACTTTATATCATCTTTTATTTCCATTTTTTTTTTTTTTTTCAACATCGGATACCATTATGATAAATTTAATATAGTAACATTAAAATTAATAAAGCTTTGACGAAAACATTTGTAATGCGTCCATACTTATTTCATTAATTAGGACAGGAAACTAATTACTTACTTGGTTCAAACATAAAGCTAGATCTATTTCTAATTTTTTTTTTTCGTTCTTACTTTCTCTTACCTATTTATGTCATAAAAGTATTGCGATCACAAAAAAAAAAAAACTCGATGTCAATATTTCAACAGAAATACATGTTTTGAGGTCCCCTGAGTCTAAAAAAATGTGTGTGAATATGCTTTCTTAAAAACGAAAAAACACGTTTGAGGCTGAAATTTTATATTTAAGCTAAGTACCCTCGTCGTATGCAACTCGAACCTTATCAATGAAAACAGCCAAAGAGTACTAGTACTTTACTGGTGTTCTTTTTTAGTTTTTTCTCAAAATTCGCTCCAATGATTTTGATTATATAATTAATAAAACAATTACATATTAAATGCTCTTTGAAACGTATTAAACCTTATCCCTCCAAAATTGTTTGGAGCCCACTTTCCTCTTAAACGTTAAGGTTTTTTGTTTCTAAAAATTAATGATAATATAAAAATTGTAAACTGGCTAACTAGGGAGTCTGACAGCTTATCTTATCTTCCCTTACTTAGAAAGTTGTGTGATATGGGGTTGTCACACCAGATTTTTTATTTTATACATATTTATTTCTTTAATTTTAAAGATGGTTTGGACCCCAAATTTCCCTTAAAATTGGTCTATGCCTAGCTATAAATTAAATAATCTTTAACATTAATAAACTTTTGTATAAATTCTATTAAAAACATTAAAGTTAATAAAGGAAACGTGCCATGCCAGAAATTAGAATTCAGAGGGGAAAGCTTAATATAGAAATAATAGATAAAATTTACATAAGCGATCGAGAGTAGTGTAATCTTCAATTGTGAAGAAACCTTCTCATGTTTTCTATCTCTTTAAAGAAGGGCGACTTTATAAAAGAGATTAGGTTAATGGAGAAAAATACCAGTGGGGGTGGGTAGGAGAGAAAGAAGTGAAAATAAAAAAGATTAATTGATACTAAAATGTATACATTTATGATAGAAGTGGATTAAACTAAATAGGTCAGTATGAGAAAAAAAATTTTGTTTGGCATTCCACATTTAAAGAGAGAAAGAAAACGGTTTTAGTTTAAGATGTCCTTAAAAGTGGAGCTATATTAATTAAATAATAGTTTTTCCTAAATGGACAATTATTTTTGTTAAACTCATTCAAAAAATCATCTACATTAAATGGGAGACGTAGAATATCCCATCTTTAAGTTTTTTAGTAAAAATTTGAAAACTAGTGTTTGAACTTGGATTATTCAACAAAAAATATTTTTTATAATAAAAAAGAAAGAGGGGGGGGGGGGGGGGGAATTTTTTTTTTTTTTTTTAGCAAAATTTTTTTTTAATAATTATTAAAAATAAATTAAAAAATAGATAAATATATAAGAAAAAAAAAAAAAAAATAAAAAAGGGAAGGATGAGAAGGGGGGGGGGGGGGGGGGGGGGGAGGGTGGTAATTCTATTTTTCTTCACTAGCTACATGTATTTTCAATAAGGTACTAGAATAAAATATAAACACCTTAGAGGTTAAACTCATTTGACCATCGTTTTCCAATTATGTATCTAGAAGAAAAGAAAGAAAGTGGTAAAAAAAAATTTGACAAATAAAACGACAATACATTATTTGAAATTAAAAGAGAGACACATCCATCCATCCACCAGAGGTAAATAGTGTAGTCAGAATTCTTTGTTTTGCAAATTATTTACCGTTTTCCCAATTATTCCGCAAACTACGCAAATTATTTGGGGAGGTGGAATATAAATGTCATAATAGGACCAAAAAATAACCGGTTATACAACAATAAAGACATCACACCAAAAATGGACCATAAAAATAGTGTATATTGTGTAGAGTGCCTATACGAGGGTTGCTTTTTATATTTTGGGATTGCGCTAAACTGCTGCTGACGCTTCTATCGTATAGTTTGACATTTTTGATGGTATACGTACTCAGAACGTATTGACATACGAGCGCTATTTGTGTAGTTTACAATAACTTGAAATCATCTCGGCTAAAAATGGAATTAAATCGTCAACATTTTCGAACGATTATTTTTCCAACTTTAGACCAACAACAGTATAAAAGTAAGTACTTTTTGCATTAGCATAACTGGATATAAATTTTATTTAATTAGTATTTGACAACTTATAGCAGTGATGACAATTTAGGAATTTTTTGGCTAGATCCAGGCATTTTTTCCAATTTTCACCCGATTTGGGTTTTTTTTTATTTTTTTTATAATTTTTTTTATTTTTAAACAATTTATTGTTATGGGAAATATTTCACTATCTATGTTTGGGCATATTAAAGCTTTCCAGAAAAAAACTAGTCCCTTTTTAAGAGATCTATTTTAGAAGAAAGCAAGCTTTCCCACTATTCGAGTAACACTGCAAATTTAACTGGCAATGCAGAAGAAAAAGAAATTCAAAAGTATTCTTCTATAATTGAAAACGCCAAACATAGAGGTTTGTTCAAATTCGAGATCTGGATACTTACAATTCATCCAATTCCAAAAAATACTATTCAATTTCAAGATCTCAAGTTACCAAAGTTTGCTTGATCTTGCTAACTTGGAAATGTAAATAATAGACTTCCACGAAGTGTACTGAGAAAAATTAAATTTATTGAGATGAACCAGAAATTAGAAGAAAATGAAATAAAATCGTCAAGTATCAAATTACATTTACATTACATTTGCTCTACTGACATTGTTTAGTTCCTCATATTCGTGTGAATTTTATAAAATCAAGCACCAGGAATCAGATGTGAGTGCTGCATATCTAAAGCTGAAAATAGAAATTATGACCTAGGATTAAAACATTAGCAGATAAGATTTAACAGCAAGTTTCTCATTAACATTAATACGTTAAGTAAATGTGTGACCCACTTCTGTTTTTTTCTAAATTGAGGTATCAAAAATGATCAAGTCAATTGAGAAGGTTCCCCATTCCTGTTCTAGCATATACTGTATGCCAGTTCTCATATCTCGCCTAATCACATGCAAAAAATAACATGGCATTAGATGACAACTCTATATTTATGCAATATTTTATATATATAAGATATCTATCATCAAAATTATGTCTTAAATATGTAAAATTCCTTTTAAAAAAAAAATTGATTTTATATATATGCATAACGCCTCCCATGATCAGTGCAGTTACTATATAAAAAGATACAAGAATATGAAATTTTATATATAAATATTTATTTATATAGTAACTGCACTGATCATGGGAGGCGTTATATAGTTCGAAATATTTGAAAATAAACGATATTGACGATGGATTAAAAACGGCGCTGGTGAATTCTCCTTTTGATTCTTACATTTATTTTCTTCTTTTAGTAATGAAATTATCTAAATCATACATTATTTTAAATTTTATTCTAATTTATTATATTTTTTTTTCTTTTGGAAAATCTGATTCTAAAATATCAAAATGATTAAAATCGATATATATATATATATACTATAAATATCCATATGGAAAAATTTACATTTGAAATTTGCGAGAGATGAATGGAAAAGAGTTACAAGTAAATTTTAACTCTGAAATACAATAGATATATTACGAGCAAAAAATATTATCCATTATTCATTTTATATTGGAAAAAATATATGATATATGTGGAAAACCATTATTTGTGACTTAGTGACTTAGTAAAAATATTGTGAATTCGTTATAAACAACAAGATGTCGAAATGCTCCTTTTTTTGGATGTTACGGCCAGTGAAGCTTTAACATTAAATGTATTTCTTTGTGCTCGAAGTGAATAAATACGAAAGGAATTTTAGGACAAATTTCAAATTTGCTCCTTATCCAAAGGTAAATGAACCACCAATTTATAAATAACAATTTATCATTTTCATAAGAAAGTAAAAGACATAAGAAATATTTTTTTTTTTTTAACAAAATTTGAATAACTATAATTTAATGGATACTATCTAACTTATCTCTCCCCCATGTCTTTGGTGAATGAATAAGAATTATAAATAACCTATCTTTTTGTGAGGTTGAATAAGAGCCCCGTGAACTATTCATTTTCATTTTGTATAAAAGATATGAATTATTTGCACGCTAAGTCCTGTTTTATTAGCATCTAGCCCGCTTGTCATATAAGGGCACGTATTAATATTAACAGCTACTATTTGAATCATGAATAGAAGAGCTTCTAGTTGGTCTAGGTCGGCCGATTATCTCCCCCTTAAAGTCTCAAGTCTAGTTGAATAAGCCAAGGTTTAAAAAGCCGAAGCCTTTATGCCGTGTCTGACTTACTAATGGTAAGGTTTTACAGTTGAGAGGCAACAAGCCACCATCAATGTCCAGAGGAAAAAAAGGTTCAAGAGCGAACAGAAAAAAAAGAGTGAAGAGATTGCAAAATTGGGATCTTTTATAAAATAATAAAAAGGTAAAAAAAGAAATAAAAGAAAAAATGCTTGTCAAGGGTTGTTGCAAAGCATACCAAAACATGTTTGTTAGAAAAATAATTTATATACTAGAAGAATAGAAAAATGGAAAAATACAATACGATAACATTAAAAAAAAAATATAAAAAATCTGGTGTGACGGCCACACATCACATTATTTATAAATGTATATCAGCACTGAAGAGGTAAAAAATGGTACCATCAATATTTCCATCCCCCATTTAGCCAGAAAGGAATATTTATAAATCAAAAAATCTGATTTGACGGCCACTCATCTAATTTCTTGCGTCGGGCGCCTTACGTACCCGGTTCATATTACCTTTAATTTAATCAATCTTCAAGTTTAATATCATATTTTGATTATTTTTCCCAAAATACATTTTATAATAAATATCATATTAAAAAAAAAAAAATATTAGATTCTAGTTTTTTTTTTTTTTTTACTTGATAAATAATTTTGCAATTAAAAAGGTAGTTCAAATCGAAGTTTAAAAAAGAGATTTTTTCAAAAAAGGAATACTGGTATGGTATAATATACTGCGGAAGTTTTGCAATATTTGCTTCTTAAAATTGTTTTTCCATTCTTTTTATCCTTTTATATAAAAAATTTCTCAATGTTATCCAATGAATTGCTTATAAAAAACTAACCACAAAAGTTATAAAATAACGTCATTGAAAATAGTCATATTTTGCGTTTTTTAACATCATAAAAGACATACATATTTTTTGATTTTTAATGTTATAAAAATCTGATTTCTGATAATGAAAGTGAAGGGAATAAAATAAATGTATATCAAAAGTTGATCTAAATTATATATAGGTTATTTATGATTAAATATATTCTTTGAAATGAATCTAAATGTCATACCTGTTTATTTTATTTGATGAATCGTCAGAAGAGTGATTTCAAAGAAAAAGTAGAGTTCTTAAAGAAAATATATGAGGAGGATAAGTTAATATTATTTTAATATCTTTTAGAATTATATTTGTTATGACGTAGATTCCTGAAGGTTCCCTGTTTAAGATCAATGAGTGCAGCATTACGAAATTAGACATCTAATCTTTCTTTCTCAACTAATTATTCCTATAATTAGAGGTGTGCATAGAAAATATAGAAGTGCCCGAGCGGAAAAGCAAGTCTGTGGTAACGTTTGATGATGGGCAGAAAAGATGGAGTATTTTGGTGGAATAAGACTATTGTAAATAGTTCTATCTAAATAAATATAGAACTTAATTCTCAGAAAATCTTTTGATAACACATCTATTGCGATTACAGGCTTTGGGAAAATAACATTCATTAGCAAATATATAAACTATTTGTTCTTTGTTTTATATAACACAATAGAAACTCGATTATTCAGACTAATTGGGACGAGGAGGCGTTCAATAATCAAATAAAAATTTAAAAAATTGGAAAAACCAGGAAAAATATAAAAAAATATAAATTTTAAAAAATGATAATAAAAGCTGACCTCACGTTAGAATAATTAAAGATCCAGATGATTGAAGTCCGGATTTTCGAGTTTCTACTGAATATACTAATAGACAACCAGTTCAAAAGAAAATCATCTTTAATAGTTTTGATATTTTGGTATAAATTTTTTTATCAAATTGAGTGAAGAATAATTTAGTAATATTAACTTAAGTGAAAATTTAAATTGATTTTAAGCAATTATCATTTCATCTGATAATTAAAAATAAAATAATTTCCTTTAAGAAAAAAATAAAAATAGTTTTAAAACCTAATTACATTCTGATAAGAAAGAACATTCTATTCTTAATTTAAGAAGATATACGCATTTTGGTAATTAAGATTTTACTTTAAGAGTATGCTGAAAGGAGGACTCTAGATTTTAACCCTTTTATTTATTTCTTTTGTCTAATTTTACACTCCATTTAAATGTTAATTATTTTTTGTATGAATTTAGAACACATGTACAATATTTTTTATATAAAAAAACATGCAATCTCACGTAAAAATAAATGCATGCGACTAAAGCATATCACACAACTTTATCTTGTCTCAGAGATATGTGAAAAGAGATGAGGTTAGAAGTCAGATAAAGACTACCCTACTGGCTGACTTCCTCTCTTTTTCTTTATCACTGACTATTATTTACTCTTGCAGAATTTAAAAATTGAATATTCCTTAACAATAATTGCGGAGATTAGTTGGTATTTGGTTGTTGCAAGGTAGACAACCAAAAGTACTAACTCATTAAATGATTCTTTGAATAATAGCTTAACGTTCCTCTAGACCATTTTTCTCTTGAATATCACATTTTACATAATGGCCCTATATAGGAAAATTATATCAATTTTTAATTATATTTTCTAAATGAGTATACACTATATTTATTTAAACTCTTGATTCATTTGTTGCCAATTATTTTATTATTAAATGAAAAAGATAAAATATTTTTGATTCATGAAACACATTATATTTATTAATTTTACTTTCAAAATAAAAGCGTAAAAAATAATTATTCTAAAAATATAAATTTCATTTTTACTAACGTTTTTTATTGAAACTTATTTTTGGCATTTTAAATAGAACAAGAGATATTACGATAAAAATGTTTTATTTCTATGGTTCTTTATAACCAAAGGTCCGTGGTTCGCTTCTCGAAAATTTATTTAAATTATATTGGCTACAATTAATTTAAATTAAATAAGGACGGAGTCTAAATGACCTCAGAATTTTTTAAAAATAAAAAATAATATAAAGTCGCATAACCTTTTGGATTCAATATTTTTCCAAGGCTTTTTCAGATCTCCCTGGGGCCGCTTGGGTCACCGTTGAGAAACACTGCTCTAAACCACACATGCGCAGTTAAATCTCTCTAGAAATTAATAACTTAGTATTCGTGGAAGAATTATCCACACATCCACTAATTTTTTCAGACTGTAAATCTCTAGATGTAATCTGAAGAATGAGTGATATATAAAATAAATAAACCATTGTTAAACCGAAAATATTTATCAATAAATGAGTTTATCATTTCGGTGCCCACCTCCCAACCTCAAGACACCACCAACTAATATATGCAACTCATGATGGTTTAAAGGTGTAGAAGATAGGGAAGGCTTCCCTCTCTCTAGAGAAACATATCATTCTACTCAAATGGATTAAGTTTTCATAATGATTTTCATTAGTGAGCTCAACAAAAAAATTAATTAAGTAACTAATACATTTTTTGATAGCTTGGAGGTATTGCTAGCTAGATAACTCGTAGAAGGAAATTTTGGAGATATAATCCTAGCCGTTTTTGGGTCACTCTCATATCAATTTATTTCTAAATATTTTGGTCATATTTATAGTGATTGCAATGAGTACTCCTTTAAATCATATTTTTGTACTGAAGATGGCTTGGCGTAATCCCGAATGAAATATTTACAAATAAAATGATGTGAAAGTGACCCAAAAAAAGCTGATATTATTTCTGCAAAAGTTCCTTCTAATATTTAAGATTTGAAGAATCCCATAGAAAAGGTACACTCGTTGCCATGGTAATCCTGTTTTTATTTTTTTTTAAGGTCTGAGGCTATATAGACTTTAAACGATATCCAATATATATTATTAATAATTATGATACATATAATCCAGGCATATTTTATTTTATATCAATTGGCTTTTAAGCTTATTAATATTGACATAGGCAATATCTCTAACCTTTCGGCCGCCCTCACGCCAAGAGGTTAGACAATGTCATTATTGATAATCTTAAAAGTCAAGGGATGTGGGTTCGGATCCTAGACAGTTGGAAGAAAATTTATTTAAATCAATTGGTTACTAATTGATATAAATAAATATTTTCGTGGATAATAGAATCTTAATTAATATATATATCGTTTAAGGCCTATATATGCCGAAAAGACTAAAAAAAAATCTCTCAATCACGGGGGGAAGGAGAGGGGGTTTTGATGTCCGGCCGTCATGCCAAATTTTTAAATATAAAAAATTAATAAATTGATGAAAATGAATGGGCTCTTCATCCTATTCCTTTGACGCTTATTAATTTATCATTTGAAAAATTAATGATTTAGTATCATTTGGTATATACGAGAATTACATTGATTTTTTTATTTTTATTATAAGGAAAAATTAATATTTCTTTAATTCGAATATGCATATAATTAGAATTAATTTTTTTACTTTTTTATTTTTTTTTTAAACTTTGTTTTGGAGTATTGCTTATTTGTTTATTTTTAAACTACAATTTAGATTTAAACAATTTTTTTTGTTAACATTTCCGAACTGCAAGAAAAAGTCGTTTTTATTATATATACTTTGATTCTTAAAATTTCAATTATATTAATCCTAATCACTTTGTTTTGAGGATTAATTTGACGTTCTTGATCCTTAATCCGCTTTTAGACAATATCCGATTGTCTGCCTACTTAATTACTTGTCAGTCAATGTTTTATAAATAAGATAGTACATTATTTAAAGATATATAATATATTCCTGTTTTAATTCTTTTATATTTTTTGACAAAATATACACTACAGCACCAAACTTATGTGACGGAGGGCCACATTTTTTAAATCTGCCATATACAGTACTTCATATTTTTTAAATTGTTTTCTTTTAGATCTAATTATAAATACAGTGATTGTGAATTTGAATTTGCTGCCAAAGAAAATTTCCATAGGGGCACGCAGAGCTCTTGTATGAGCCATATCTCAATAAAATTTGTCGAACATAATAAATTTGTTTTATTTCTCTTCAATTTATCTGTTTTTAGCCTATTAAATTTTTATATATTTTTATACTAAAATAAGATTTTTTTAAACAATTAATAAACTTGCAACGTTTATAAATTAAATTTTTTTTTTAGAGATCAATGAGATAATTTATACTCGGTTTTATTTAAATTAATTAGTAGTCAATATAATTTAAATAAATTTTATCCCTTTGAATAGAAAGCGAACCAGTGACCCTCTCTTCTAAGGAAGTACTAATTTTAATGAATATTAAATAAATATTTATCCAGACTTTGACGATTCTATGACGTTAATAGACAAATACTATTGAATTCATAATAGACCTAAAGTTCAAAATCCATCAACTACGGGTTCATAAAAATTGTTGTTATGTTATGTAATTTAAACTGTAACATATTCCTTTTAAATTTTTTCACAGTTTTAGATAGACAAACAAACAAATCTAGGCAGATGTTTTGGAAAAATCTGGTGTGAGAATCCATCACTTAGCTTTCATTACCTCAGGTAAGAGAAAGTTAGTCATACCAGATTTTGTTAAAAGTAACAATTTAAAATATCCTCACAATAATCAATCACTCTCTATGAAATTATTATATACATCACCAATTTCACTGCATTTTTATTTAAACTTTTTTTTCTATATCTTTTATACAATCAATTAAAAAAAAAATAAAATGAAATAGAAATTACTCTCTATTTTAGAATTTCATCCATTTACTTGATGCGAGGCAATGGATATGCCATGATTGATTATCCACTAATCGGTAACAATTAGTTTATTTAAAAATAATACGGTTTATTCTCTCACTAAACAATCATCTTCAGGTAACCTTATCTTAATTTATTTAATGCTCTGACCCAGGCTAATCCTCTGCATTGTGATTATTTTTAAAAAAAAATATATCTTAATAATAATATTTGATTTAGAAATATTAGAAATTAATTAAAATTTAAAAAATTGTATTTCAATTAATATTTTTTTATAGAAATAAATATTTATTTTTATTCATTGAATGCCGAAAAAAAATATTTTTTGATTAAGACAAGAGATTATTGTGACTGTCAGAATAACTTGTTAACCTAATAAATCACTCAGATTGAAAGATTTTTGTTTTAGATAAAGATTTGAATATCAGAAATTATTTGTTTAATGTTATACTAACTAATCAATCTAGTAAGTAACGGTTACTTTTGGATTAAAAAACAAAAAAAAAAATTATACGAAGGAATATGTAATATGTAAAATGTTTGACTCCATGATGACGTCTATAATATTCCAGGATAGAGGAGTATTGTGAAGGCGTCAGATGATAAATAATATTCTCTTTCAGGCGATCGCTTTATTTAAAGCATCATCGAGTAAACTACTAGTACTTTTATGGCCGATTTTATTCAAAATCGAGGTGAAGCCTCCTGGATACTTAGCTTAAATATAAAGTTGGAGCTTCTTACGTTTTTGAGAAATCTTGTTCACACAAACACAGATAGACCATTTTGCGAGACTCATTTTTTTCGACTTAGGAGACCTCAAAATGTGTATTTCCGTTGAATTCCAGACATCAGTTTTTTTTAGCGATCGCAATACTTGCTCAATACATATTACACCACCCGATACAAACAGTTAAAATTAATTATTAGAGAAGTTATGGTTTGTATATATTTTTTAAGAGAGTTAGGCATTTAAGCATGAGTTAAATACAACCCAGTTTCAAATTCACCTCATGATAAAATTTTATCCAACTCTAAACGTGATGGGGAAGGAATGAGAATCCACCCCAAAATGTTTTCATTTGATCTCATTAAAATGAAATATATAACGTGTCACTTTTTTAAGCAAATGACTTAAGTAAGAGAATATCAAAATTATATTTTTTCATTTTAATTTACGATATGTATAAGCTGGTCAACACATCTTTGAAATAATATATTTGTAAAAAAAAGGACTAAAGATTTTTTATAAAAACATTATCCCTCTTTATTATTTTTCCCTAGAATTTTAGAGGCATTTTTTTCAGTAGTTTACTCTTTATATTAAAGTAGGTTAATAAAAAGAACCTCGACACAAAAAACGTTAGATGGAACTAAAGGCCTTTATAATAAATCTTTGTAATTTCAGTTTTTATTGATTCGCATGAAAATGAAAAAGTACGAACAGAAGCGGATTATCGGGAGGATACCCTACAACTGCCAGGGGCTCCCCAGCTCGACCCGTCTCTGAATTTGATTTTTTTTTTTATTAATTAAATTTTAATAATTCAATGGGGTTATCCCCTTCCGATGTGATCTAATCTAATTGTTGCAATCGATTATTAAATAAAAGAGGAATTATTGCTATAAAATTTTTAATTATTTTTAATAAAATTTATTTATTAAGTATTTTAAAACCACCAATCTGTGCCTGAGAGGTTATAAGTATTAACATTATTAAAATTGATAATCTTAAAAGATATGGGTTCGGTTCCCAATTGATATAAATATATGACAGAATAATATGTTTTGATATATAACGTTTAAAGTTTATATGGCCCAGGATGCCGGTAAAGAAATTTTTAAAGGTCTTGGCAGGTTTTCCAAATGTAAATATAAATATAATCAATCAAAAATGCAGCTAATAAAATGTTACTCGTTATTCCATTAAATATAAAAAAGTCAAAAATTTTTATTTATTAAGTAGGTATATTCGTCCTATCTTTTGGCGCAGAGGTGGAGGACTCGAAAGGTCAGAAGTTCTCTTCCAGTCCATCCAAAGCGACAAAAATTTATTTAAATTAAACTGGATACTAAATGATTTAAATAAATAAGGACGGAGTCTAAATGGCCTTAGATGCCGAAAAAGACAAATAAAAAACAAAAAATTGCCAATTTAATTAAATTCAATTTCTTTTTAATAATATTGATATTGAAATTATTACTTGAAAAATTGAAAGTTGAAAATATATTTTTAAAAGTAAAAGAGAGGGAGTAGAGAGGTGAAACGCCCCTCACTCTCAAATAGAAGTACCGGGAATTGATCACTAAGAGTCATTAGTGCACGATGCACCAAGTGAAACCAATCAGGTAATGATTTTTTTTTTTTCTAGAATTTGAGGGTTTTTTTAACCCAATAACCTTTTTGTTTAAATATTTTTGACCTCGAAGACAATATCGAATTTAAACAATTGCCTTATCTATCTATATATTAAGGATAGATGCCTTCCCCTTCCATGGCCGAGAGTTTAAAAATATTGACATTGTCACTATTGATAACCTTCAAAGCCAAGAGGTGTGGGTTCGGATCCTAAGCAGTCCGATGAAAATTTCTTTAAATCAATTGGATTCCAATTGATTTAAAGAAATATGCCTGGATAATTTGTATGGGAAATAAATATAATATAATAGATATTAATGTCTATATGGCCTCAGATGCTGAAAAGATAAAAAATGATAAGTGTTATCCAGCCATATTTATTTATAGCATTGTTTCCCTATCAGGAATACGTGATTAGCCGTTCAGGGCAACGCGAAATAAAACAAGCAATGGTAAAATATAGTTATTCTTGCAATAAAAGGTACATAAATAAAAGTGGTACTTAAACGATATATTGACTGGTCTATGTGGCGTTGTTTGAAAAACCACAATCTATTTCGAACAAAGCTAGCTCTATCAATCCATAAAAATGGTACAATTTGGGCAAATGGGTTACATAGGGTTAGTGAAATTAAAAAACCTTGGGAACCGCTGATTTATTCCAATTGACTTCAAATCGAATAGTTTAGTGTGGTAATATGTTAATTTTTCAGGATCAATCCCACAATTAACAATTCTAAAATTTTAATAAAATTCTCATCATCTCAAATACGAATTATTTATTTAATAAAGATATAAATTTAAAATAAAAAATTATATATATATATATATCATACTTAAAAAAATGATTGATAAAATAAATTCTTTTCTAAAGAGGCATCACAGAGGTGTAATTAGAATTCAAATAATTAAAATTAGCTTTTTTCTATTTCTTTTAAATTCAATCCACTATCATAAAATTCTAAGATTATTCAAGATAAGGTGAATTTTAAAATAAGTTCCGTCCTAAAAATTAATGGATAAAATAAAAATGTGCTTTTTTTTTTTTTAAATTAAAAGAAAAAAATAATAAGAAATTTAAAAAATAAACTAGATTATGCTCTCAAGATTTATTGCCAGGCAAATCGGTTTTCATTTAAAATTGTTACACAAAGAGAGAGAACTAAGTGATAGATAAAACAAGAGAGAAATGATACGACTACCCTTTTAAAACAACTAACGCTTGCTTCCAATTGGGTGCTAACGGGTACTAAGAGTAAGTCCAGTAAGAGAGTAGCAAAGAAGTAATAGTAATAATAGTGGTACTTGGAATGGAACAAGACATTCAAAAGGCAAGAGCCCACCGTTTCTCCACTTTTTATCTCATTCCTTTAGCCATTGTGAATCTCAACCCGCAACCTCTTTTGTGTCAAAGACGTGGATGCAGCGAAGCATACCAACACCTAAATACCTCCCTGGGCACGTTCCTCCCTTCTTCTTCTGAATTACCAGTTGACTTAGAAACTTTCATTTTGCTTTTTGTACGATCACTGGCTCTCATTAATTTTAAGGTTCCTTTCTTTCTTTTTTTTTTTCTTTGTTAAAAGAGTACCTCTTCAATTTAAAAGCTTTTAAACTTAAATTCAATTTTATTTATTTAGATTACTATTGAGAAAGGAAAACGAAAACAACAGAAATAATTAATTTAGCAATGATATGATCAATACAAAACTTATTATATATTCCAAATACTTTCATAAACAAATTGTGACAAATACTATCCTTTTTATTTATTTATTTTACTATTGATAATAAAAAATATATAATTAAAACAATGCATATCTAATAGTTTTATTTATTATATATAAGGCTAAATAATAAGGTAATTTTGTTAACAGTATATATATACATTTTCCTAATCAGAGATATTTTTGTTGCAATTTAAAGAAAATTATTTTAAAAAGTTATTTTAATATGATAAAATTTTAAAATTAATAAGTGTTAGGACAGGGATGTCAGGAAGCAGTCAGGTGATAATAAGAACGAGTAATAATAATAACTCGTTTTTATTATCACCTGGCTGCATCGTGGAAGCCCTGCCACAACTCTTAATTGAATACAACAGCCATCACAAAAAATATAATTTTTAAAGCAATTTGAATATGATAAAAAGAAGAAATTCAAGGGAATATTAAAAATAAATTATTTGGTGTCTGGCCATCGTTTAACAGCGAGCGAGCGAGAGGCTACTTACTTATTCATAGTTGTATTTATTTATAATAATTGATATCCAATTTATATTAAATTTTCATCCGAACCACATCCTTTAGCTTTAAAAAGAGACAATAACCCCCTCTAACCTCACAACTATGGATTAGGGGTGGGGCTTGAATAAAACTTGTAATGTCTATGAGCCAGTCAAAAGAAAAAAAGGTAATAAATAATAAATTAAAAATAATAATAAGTAATTTATTCTATAGAGCTATTGTAAAGGCGGTCGAAAATTCATATTAAATTAAAATAAATTAAAATAGATGTAATCTTTCCAATCTATGAAATAAAAATCAGAAGGGAGAGGGAACTAATGGAGCAAAAAGATTAAATGATAAAACTTGAATGTCCACCTAAGAAATCGAAAAGTTTATTAAATCAGTAAGTTGCTTCGGGGATATTGGAAAGAATCCTAGCTAGTAGTATTATATTATAGTGATAAACAATATTAAGGTGGCAGAAAATAACAATATTCAACAATAATAAATTTAATCTCAAAATGTAAATTAAAATAGACAGCAAAAAAATATGAGATTTCGTTAAAAAAAATAAATTTAATGTCTTTAAATAATGGAATGTTTTAAATCACAAAAGAATATTTATCAAATTGGCATTAAATTAGATGTATTTACTTACAATTGCATAAATTCGTTCATTTTTGGTGGCTGGAAGTTCGACAACCACAATAAATAACTCACTAATGAATTTTTGGATTAATTTCTCCAAACTTCCTCTTAAATCTCCATTGAGATTACAACTGAGGATGAGTGGTCCGTACTATAGGACCTCAGGAGAAATTAATCGAAAAATCCATAGTGAGTTGATCATTTGGGTTGTCTTGATTTCAACAAACAAAAACGAATAAATTTATGCACCTATTGTAGTTGGAAGATACAATATCACAATCAACAATATCTAATTTATATTGGAATACTTTAGCTATTGCCACTGCTTATTTAATTAGTATTTCATAATTTAGTAGTTATTAGTTACTGAGTGTGAAAAAGAGGAGTCAAAAGTATTACTTAATATACTTAAAATAAGAAGTCATTTTCGGAAGACTCGACTCCAGAACTCTGACGATGGGGAAAGATACCCTCACTAAGCCTCCGCTCTTTTATTAGCCACCTCTAAGCTTTCAGTTATCACAAAGAATGCTAAAGAGTGAGGGAAAGCTTCCCCAAGGCTAATGTACTCTCTATGGAGATTACATACAATATTTTCCCTCTCATTTGAGTAATTAAATATTTTTAATTTGGATTACAGCTTATACTTTGATATAAATATATATACGTATATATAATGTTGATTCTGATTAAAAAAAAATGAGAGAATACTTTATATTAAAAAATGAGTTTTAAATGATTTTCACTAATGAAACACAGAGGGCCTAAAGTAACTGATAAGTAAAAAAATAAAAAAACAAAAATGATAAAATGATATTAGCCAGTCATAAAAAAAAAAATCATTTTATCAAAATGAATCGGAATAGACTCAGCAAAAGAGTTCCGATTCTATAAATGGAAAACAGCCTTATCTCCCTATCATGAGATTTACCGCCTTTGTCGGTGTTTATTTTATTTTAAATATCATGAATGGTATATATTATTTGATATATATATATAAACCACAAATTTCAGTAAAAGCGTTCATGAGTAACAATTTTTTTTTTTTTGCACGCAACTGATATCAAAACAAGTGATATAAATGCGAGGGGAGTGATTCTTAAAGAAAACAAATGAATCCTTTCGCTCGACGGAAGGACGGAAGAAAACTTTTCCAAAACAAATAAGGGTTAATAAATACTAAATTTAAATAAGTTTTAAAGAAAGGAAAGTGTTGTTTAAGGCATTTCCTTAAGAGGAAAATGTAAATTAAATCCGTCTTCAAAAACAAGATTTAAAAAAAAAAAAAGAACAATTCTCAATGATTTTCCTGACAACTCTTACAACTCTTTCACAGTATATTAATATTTGTTTTTGTTTGTTTGTATCTTCTATAAAAAATATTATTTCTTATTAAAAGGTTATGAGAAAATTTGATAATGTTAATTTTTATGACAAAGTCCTAAAATAAATCTGAATAATCAACAAGAATAAATGTTTAATAAAAATAAATATTTTATATTAATTTTTCATTCATTTTACGTACCAAGAGAACGAGAGAAAGATGTTTTTGTATACAACTATATTACCGTAAGACGTCATAGATTAAATTTGGTCCCGGAACATTGCTATAAAATAATATATAATTGTTTATTCAGTAATAATTAAAAATCATTGTATATTCCTTTTTATTAATCAAGCTTGTCTATTTGTTAATTAATTGAATATATACTAAAAACGTAAATCTTTTGTAAAAAAAAAAAAAAAAACAAATTTTGGAAGAGTACTTATTCCCAGATTTTTACGGAGATCGAAGGAAAATGCGCATAATCTAGTCATCAATTAATATTAAACTTATTTATTTCAAAGTAAAATAACATTAAATGACAAAAATAAAAAAACTTAAAGGACCCTCCAACACATGCGTCAATCAATCGGGAAGAAATTTGGGCCGAAATCTTCCCATCTTTTGATTATTATTTAAGTATATTTTTTTCGGCATCTGAGGCTCTTTGGACACCATCTTTATGTAGCCAATATAATATAAATAAGTTTTTGTCGCTTAGGGCAGGAAACCAACTACTGATCCTTGGTATTTGAAGCGAGACTTCTACCCACCAGAGCAGAGGGTTCTTTATGTTTTTCAACTATATATTCGGGGCAAAAATTTATTTATAAATATATTTATTGAAAACTATTAAAGACAAATAGTATAAATCGGGGTGGGGGTGTTTTTTAGTGAAAAGATTTTAATTAATTAATTGTTTCTCGAAGCTATCTATCAATTTTTTTATTTAAAATCAGGTATTCCTTTCTAAAAGAATAGGCCATATATAACGGATATTTTTTTAATCAAATTTAATGATTATAATTTGAGTGAAGGTTGGGCCATAATCGTCAAACTCAGAGGAAATAATAATTAATCCACTACTTCAAAGAGCGGATGATAAATTTAAGTTATAAAACTAATAATAATAATAATAATAATAATAATGTTCCCTTCGCCTAAGTGCAGCAACTACATAGCGCACAAACATTCATGGTTGCCTTGGGAAATGATCGCAGGCGTCGTGCTTACAAACACCATCAAGGGGAAAATAAAAATAGTTCTATCAATAAATAGGGCGATGAAAATCATTCAATTTATTATTTATTATAATTAAATTCTAAAGGTTTGAGAGATTTATATTGATCCATTATTGAATAAAAAACGAGAATGTAAGAGCCATAGAATAAGAACCAGAAAAAAGTTAAAGTTTTTAAAATTATTTTTGCGAAGAGGGTGTCCGAAAAAGAATTTAATTTCAAAGAGAAGTAAATCTTTTTCTGTTGCAGGCGTTTGGAGCCTTTGTGAATCGACAAACTAAAATTGATTGTTATCACTTCTTGATAACGCTCCAATTCCGTTGTCTAGAACAGGAAAAACCAATTCGATTGAAACTCCAGACTTTTAGGAAACTCTGTTTGTAAACTATCTGCGCAACGGACCAACCAACAGATAAAAACGTTAATTATTCATTGTGACTGCTTGGCAGCCTTTAATTGGAATGGTAAATTGATAAATGAATCTTTTTCTTTATCTACATATAAATTTTATAACTATAAAAGAGAGACAGAAGATGCTTTTTGAGATGAATCTAGATTTAGTAGCAGCAGTATTAACCTCCTTTTCTGGACGATGTTGGTCCTCTTTAAGGACATCCATCATCCTGCTGTCAGTATCGATACGAGGATGTCATGTGTTCTTAATCGAATTATTTTGTTCTGTTATCGCTTGATTGTTCAACTATCGATTCAAAGAAATATTTTTTTTAAAACCCTCATTAAATATATGACCCTATTTCTGTTTCTAAAGCTTAGAAATATTTTTTTATATCAACTCTTAATTAAAGATGGTTTTAAAATTAAAATTAATAAAAAAAAAAAGTGGAAGGATCAGATTTGAAGAGAAATTTTACATTATTTTACTCATTTTTCCATGTATTTTTATCATTTTCTATTGTTCGAAAGTTACTGTGCCATAGAATAAAGGAAAACGGTCTGTTGCCACATGCTTAAGTACTTTCAATACATCATTCATCATCGTCACTCCTTACTATTTAGTACCACTTGAACTTAGGCAATGTGTGACGACAATAAAAAGCAAGAGGCGCAACAAGCATAGAAGCGTCCTACGACACAGCAATAAAACTTATTAACCACTAATTTAGATTTTTTGTTACCACAAAATATTTATTAAATATGAAAAATATTTATATATTCAGTGAAGGCACATAATTCTAAGTGTTCTGTGTTGTGAAATTCCGAAATACTATGGGTATCAAAAAATAGTGGGCAAACTCAATCTTTTGTTTCATCTCGATTAATAATTAAAAGAGGCATATACTCGTAAAATCCAAAAAAAAATAGTAAATTTCATAGAATATAAACTATTAAGACGAAACAAAAGATATTTTCTGATACGCAAAGCAAACAAGTCTTTAGGAACCTCTGACTAGGAGTAATAGGAATAATAATTGAGGAATAATAGAATTTTGAAATAAAAATGGTTTTTCAATTATTTTTAAAAATCTTTTAAAAAAGCTGATTTTCTTTCAATTCATATTAAAAAGATGAAAAACTAATTTAAAATTGTATTAATAGTAGAATAAGGAAAATATTAAATGTTGAAAGCTTTTTCCTGAAAAGTTTGCCATGTTTTTATTAAGGAGTTGTTTTAATTAATTTTTCTCTTTTTTATAGATGAAAATAAAAGTGAAGAAAAATAATGGATGAATTTCTGAGAGAAATAGCATAGAAATTTTAATTATATTATATAAGATATGTAAAAGAATGTGTGTGTGACTGGTATTTTTTCGACAAAATCAAGTTTTTATTATTTATCTATGCAGTAAGCCTATACACTCTACATTATCGTTCAGATTCAAAGAAAAAAGTGAAAAAATAAATAAATAAACAAACAAAATAAAGAATTGTTTGAAGATGAGCAGTGTTTATAGGGCAAATGGACAGAACTGATTCAAATTTAAAAAAAGAGCTTGAGTTTTGAAAATTCTAATCTCAAATTTAATGAATTCACATATTTTAAATGTTCATCCCTAATTATATATTATAAACATTAAGAAATAATTAGAAAATAAACTCACTTCTTCGTAGAATTTTAGTTGAGGGATGGGGTCATCGACAGATTCGCAAAATTCTTTGAACAGTAGATATCCTGAAAAAAGAAAAAATAAATTTCTATAAATTGATATTCAATTTATTAATAATTAAATAATTCTAAATAATTGAAAATGAACTTTTAGGGAATAAATAAATAAATACGAAAAAACAACGTAAAACTGAAACAATCGTTAAAATCATTAAGTAAAAAAAATCATTTGCCACTCGATTGAATAGAAAAAGCCTTAGATGAAATTATTGGTTAGTAATAGAAATGGAATTGAATATGGCTAGTATAAAATTTCTATTGATATATATTAAAAGGAAATTAAATTATAAGTTCAAAAGGAGTTTCCATTTATGAAATATTTTTCGTACTTTTTATCAATATAAAAACATATTTTTTAATAGTTATTTTTGAAAATAAACTTAAAGTTTTGCAAATTGGTGGCTTTATGAACTAGTAAGAAACATAATACAGGAATATCACATTTATCACGGTT
Organism: Anisolabis maritima; assembly: GCA_010014785.2. NCBI lineage: Eukaryota > Metazoa > Arthropoda > Insecta > Dermaptera > Anisolabididae > Anisolabis > Anisolabis maritima. The sequence goes on from JAAAKE020102464.1 coordinate 26,593, forward strand.
AAAACGTAATAATAAAGTCCGCGATAATCGGGATTCAGCAATTCTAAACATTTTGTCATTTTCTTTGAGGGTAAATTCCTTCGGTGAATTTTGGAATTATAAACCTCAATTAATCGAAAAAGCAGACGGGGTTGGGCGGTGAGAAGAGGTACAGTCACCGAGATTTTTTTTTTTTTTCTATTTTTTAGGAATGGTATCAATGACCATATCCTTTTGCAAAATTGTATATAAAAAACATGTATAATTGTAAAATTAAATATAAGATAACTAAAAGTAGTGAATACACATGTATGCCCAAAAAATATTAGTTACAATTGGGAAAAAAGTAATATATAAAAAAATAAATACATATGAGGAAAAAAAAGTTCATGGTAAATATATGTAAAAATATTTCATAGAAAAACCTTAATACAAGAAACAACAGGCTGTTTTGGATTCCCGAGGGACAAGAATGTAGAACGACAGTTGACCATCGATAAATGATTTTTCTCTTCAAAATTTTTAAAATCAAAAGCCCATAGAGGCCGAAATTGACTAAAATTTAAAATTAAAAAATAAATAGATATTCGAAACCGCGAAACCGAGGTATTTTCGTCTTTAAATACAATCTCTCTTCAGTCATTTGTGTCAAGCGCTGACACCTTGTGATTACTCAAAAGAGTAACTTTCATAGAATCATACTAGAGTAGGTTTCCATTTTCTCCAGGAGTAGGAGTCACTTATAAAGTTGAATAAATTTTTGCCATGAGAAGTATTTAAACCCGATTTGCCTTTCATTCAGGATTACAAGCTTAACTCTGTCTAAATAAATGCCTCACCATTCTTTTCTTTTTTTTTTTTTTTTTTTTTTTTTTTGCGAATATTTATTATGAGAGATAAAAATTTGTATTTGTATTATATTTATTTTAAAAATTATATTCCACCAAATCAATAATTTCTTATGGTATATACGATATTTTATTATTTTAGATTTGTTTATGAAAATTAATCGTGGTTTAAAGTACTAATCTAAATATTCAACAACTCCCGGTTGATTAAGAGATAAAATTCATTTAAAGTTCATTAATAATGAAATTTTAATATCAGATATTTTAGTTAAATTGTTTGGGTTTTGCTTTAATATCGGATTTTGGAGGTGTAAAGATTAGAATATTAATTTAGAAGATTAATTTTAACAGTCAGTCAAGAAAAGTTGTTGAAAGATTTTTCTTCTTCTTCTTTATTTATCCTGACAGGATGCAGGAAATTTAGCAAAATCTTTCGGCTCCTTTAACTCCCTGTTTATTTTCACACAAGAAAGAACAAAAAGCGGTAGTCGAAGTTAAAGATGGTTAGATGAAATCTTAAAAAAAAAATAAAGAACTTTTTCCTTGTTATACCACTTTATGTATTTATTTATTTAAGACTGATATAATAACACGGGCTAAGAATTGTCCGGGTCTAAGACTGAATTAACAAGGAGACAAATAAGACAAATATCTAGGGACCCAGGAGCGAATATTTTTTCGTGCGCAGCTTAGTATGAATAAGACGCTATTTTGAATTTTGTCTAGAACCTCGTTAGCGGCTTAATCCAGCACCCTCGGATAGAGGGAATCGGCAACATTTATGAAACTTTTATTTGAAAAGTGAGAAAAAAAATGCATATCACACAACTTTCGCTTACCTAAAGTTGTCGGTTCAGAATTTTATATTAGCTTTTATTTTTTTAATTTATTTTTATTTTACTATTTTTTAGAAATTTTTCGTTTTTGTGTATTAATCGATTATCAATATTATAAAAAAAATTTAATTTAATTATTTAAATTGACAATTAAATTTCGTTTAAAAATATTATCAATCAGGAATTACTTCCCCCCCCCTGTGGCCAAAAGGTTAAAGATATTGACATTGTCAGTATTGATAATCTTAAAAACCAAGGGGTGTTGGTTCGGATCCCAGACAGTCAGCAAAAAATTTATTTAAATCAATTGATATAAAAAAATATGCCTGAATCATTTGTATCGAAAATATATATATTATATATCTATATGGCCTTAGATACCAAAAAGACTAAAAAAAAGAAAAAAAGGAATTATTCATATTTTGATACCATTGCAACGAGCTATCTTTTTTATAGGCTCCACACTATTTTGAAGAGAAAATAATCTTATATATATAATAAATTTTAAAGATAATCTAATTTATTATATGAACAGCCAATTTAATCAAAATCGTTAGAATAGTTTAAGAGAAAATCACAAAAAATCTTAAAAACGTACAAGAGTAAAATCGGCCCCGAACAATAAGAGAATTTTGACAGAATAGTAAAAAAAAAAGAAGAAATTATATAAGTAATAGCAACGAGGATATTTTCGTTTTTTAGAAATCTTATTCACGCTCAGTTAGAACATTTTTGCGAGACCTATTTTTTTAAACTCAGGGATCATCTAAATAGGTATTTCCGTTGAAATCTCGATTTCGATTTTTTTTTGCAATCGTATTTTCTAAATTATAATTATTTTATTAATTAAAAAAAATAAGAAATATTTAAGAATACGAATGATACAATTATTCCACCAGCCATTTAGAGAAATTTTATTATTTTCAATTTGGTACGGCATCTGAGGCCATTTAGACTCCGTCCTTATTTATTTAAATTAATTAGTAGTTAATGTAATTTAAATAAATTTTTGTCACTCAGGACGGTAAATGAACCACTGACTTTTGGTATGTGAAGCCAGACCTCTAGCTTTGCCCCAAGTGATAAGGCAAATTAATTAATTACTTATAATAAAAATCTAATGATGAGGTGATGAAGTTAGTTACAAAAAATTTTTTAAATTTTAATTAACTTAACAAAATTAGGAATTTTATTCTATTTTCACATATTCCTACGGTTTTTTAAATATTTTGTAGGCTTCTTTCCCTATCATTACTTCGGCATAATATTGATTGTGAATGGATTGTTAACGAGTTATACTAATATTACAGGAAAAGGCTCCAGTCATAGAAGGAAAGATCCTCTATTTATAAAAAACCTTTATCCGGGACGCTTCGGCTTAGATTTTACCAAAGCATCTTCAGCCTTTTAAAGAGTATATATGCCTACAAAGATATGTGTAATAATAAATAGAGTTGTTAGGTATTATCATACAAATAATAAAAATGCGTATGCATATTGTCAATGAATGTATTATTAATATAATTAATTACCGACGATATCCCCGAAGGTAAAACTCATAATATTTGAAACGTCACGAATAAAGTTTTTTTTATATTAGAGGGTTCCTGGATGCAATCCTCTTGCTAGATATCATCAACACCCACATATTTTAAATATAGTCTAGTATCAAAATTTAATTTCACTAATTATATGGAAATTAGGTGATTAATTTGAATACCATACTAATAATTAATAATTATTACAAAATTGAAATTTATTTATTTCTTACCGTGTTTTGAAAATATATTTCATAAAAAATTTCTAATAAAATATAAATAATAGTTATTGAGGGGTCTGAGGCAAAGAGGTGTTAGTTGCTTTTGAGAAAATGCGCTCCAAAATAGTATTTTTAAAGTAAAAAATTTGTTAGAATTAATATTAAAAGCCAAATGATTTAGAAAATTTAGGAGCAAAAAATAAACGATTAGTTTTTCTTTTTTTAAGCGAGTCTAAATTGACTAAAGTCATATATATCAGAGCTAAAAACATGCAGTCATTTATTAAAATTTATAAAAAAATAAATAAATAAAGAGCCAATTAACTTAATAAGTAATGTTTTGTATAATAAGGTTGAAAAGTCTAAAAAAAAAAAGTGGAACAAGCTTTAAAAGATGGCAATTTAGCCCCTAATGTGACTCGTGATTGGCCCCATAAAAGGAGACAGCTGGCGAGAAAAGATCGGCGAATAAAGCCAAAGGACAGACACATTGACGGTGTTAATAAACCACATGGTTTTGGTATGGGTTATATAGGTTCGATCGATGGCCTCGAATCCTTTCTCTGGTTTCGGGTTAATCCCTAGTCCAGAGGAATTGACTACTGGGTTGATATCCCGGAATCCCGGGAGAGTTTCCCGGTTGCTCTCGGGACTTATGGTCACAGTACTGTCCGTCTGTCTGTCTATCTTATCTGTCTGTTCTCTTCCTCGTCGAATTCATTTGGACATGCCATCTGTCTGTTGAGTTTGGGTAATTAAATTTAAACAGAGCTCACGCTCTGCTATCATTCGTTCTTGACAAAGTGTTTGTGTGTTCCCAAGCAAATATACACTGTTAGTATACGGAGATCCAAACTCACAGCTAACGAGCTCTAACCTTCTATCCTATATATCGAATGTAAAATTTTGATTTAATATTAATTTAACCCATTTGAAGAGCAGGATTAATCAGTAGAACAAGCAGCAAGAGTAGGAATAAGAAAAAGTAAACAAAATGAAAGAAAAATTTGGAGTTAAGCTTTATATATAAAAATCTGACGGCCGCACATTACACAACTTTTTCTTACCTGAGATAAGTAAAATTGGGTAAAAATGCCATGTTACTTCAGATTTTTTTGTGTTGGGTGTCCTAGGAAACCTGTTCCGAATTTTATAATTTTATATTATCTTTTATTAGCTAGAGATTTTTTGTTTGTGTGTATTAATCAATCAATATTATAAATTAAATTAATTAAATTGGCAATTAAACTTTGACAGAATCGTAAAAAAAAACGAAAAAAAATACCTAAGTGATAGTAACGTGCTTTTCGTTTTTGAGAAATCTTGTTCACACACACAGAGAGAAAGAAAGATAGAACATTTTTGCGAGACTTATTTTTTAGACTCAGGAATCATCTAAATGTATATTTCTGTTGAAATCTCGATTTAGATTTTTTTTTGGAATCTAAATATTTTCTCACTATATATTACATATATAGGTAAGAGAAAACTGATGTGGATATCATAAATGCATATTTATATATATATACAATAAAATACAATATTCTTTTTTAAAAAATGTTTTCCATATATAGGTATAAATTTATTTTTATATAATAATATTAATCTTATTGGGAATTTTTTGAATCTTGCATAAGATGCTTCGGAAATTTCTCTAAATATTAATTATTTTTTAATTAACAAAGATAATAAATATTTAACAACACGAATGTTACAATTATTCCAGCAGCCATTTTAAAAAAATTATATTATTTTCAATATTGTACTAGAGAATTGAAACCAAACGTGTGATTCACGTACCGGTACCGACAAGTGAATAAAATAATAACAAATATATTATCTATTTCTTAATTTTGGACTGGTACACAATTATTTTGCCTAAAATTTACCGATACTTGGTGGCAAAAAGTTTGATAATATTCACCCAGTAATGATATATTCTTAGAAAGTGTAGTGTAATAGTTGGTTATATCCCTCTAGTGAGAGGGTCTTCCTCATTCGGTACCGACAGAGCATAGAATGTCAGAAGGGAGAGAAAATGATAATAGTATGGGCTGCATAAATATTCTTCGTTTTTGCTTGATAGAATAATATAGGCACTTTGGCCAACTTAATTATGTATTTGTGTAGAGCCACCCATCTCATCGTGAAAAAAAATTATGTATTTTTCGATTTAAATATGCACCTATAGTATCATTTAGTTATTTTGCTAGCATCATATTTATTTAAATATTAATATTATAAATATATATAGAAAAATGGAAGAAAGGTAATATTCAAGTCCTTTACAAAATTACATCAAGATATCAAATAAGAAATTTAAATGACGGTCTGTCGGATGGGATTTGATTACCAAGGTGGAATTTTTTTTCAAAGCACTGTCTTTTTCTATCTCCTTTAAGTTCTTGGCTTTAAACACAGACCCAGTCAAATTTCGTGCTAATTGCTGGCAATTTTTCAAAAAAAACTTTATCTAATTATTTGCTGAAATATATTTAAAAATTTTCAAAAAAAAAAAAAAATCTAAATTTTGTGTACATACATTTGTCAACAACCAGCAGATTGGTAACTTAATTAAAAATTATGATATACATAAAATATTTCAAAAATAAATAATCTGAATCGTAAATGTTAATGAAAATGAGTTTATATAATTATAATTTTATTAATGTTTAATCCTGCTCATCTAATACTTAATGCAGTGTCAACATTTTAATTTATATATTTCATCAAAAAAATATCAAATTACGTTTTTAAATTTATATATATATATATATATATCTGGTTAATGCGGTGTAATCTTATTTATCGAATTAAAAGGTAATTTCTAAATGGAGGTATAAAAGTATTATCTTGTAATAAAATATAAAATATTGTACAGTTGTCGCAGAAAAAGCGATAAAATTAGATTCTTATTCTATTTTGCCCGTATCCCTCCCTATTCAGGGTCGGCACTTTTAATTTTAAAGAGAGATGCGGCTGAGAAAAAAAGCAGTGCTTGATGTTGGATTTTTTTTTGGAGAGAAAGAGAGAGAGAGAGAGGGGGGGGGGCAGAAGATGTCATAAAAAGAACGGAAGACATGCCAGTATTAGTTTCGGTCTCCATTCATGTACTCACAAGAATGGAAGCGATAAAATTATATAATCAAACAAATGTTGAAAAATATGATTTCGATATGTAAGTAAATATAAAAGATCTGGGAAAGCGGAATTGCTCGCTTTGGTCGCAAAAATTACAAAGTAATAATAACGATTTATGATGGTATTCCTATCTTAAGTAAAAATTTTTATATCTGGTAAAAATTCAAAATTTCAGCGGCCATGTTGCTATGGATCTATTTTATAAATTTTTGCACATTTGTACTACAATTGTGATGCTTTATCAAGTCAAAATTTTGATATTTGAAAAAAAAATTATGGACAGATAATATACAGACCGATAAAATACAATAACGAACTTTTCAAGTCCGTTAAAAATAAATTAAGCCCAATCAAGTGTAGACAGTTCATATTTGTTTAAATTATTGTCCATTTGGTGTTGAAGCAAGTTTACCTCTGCTCTAAACAACATAGGAGAATAGAAAAACATTATTTATTTTAAAATATTCAAAATCTAAAGTAATAATTTAACAAGAGTGGGGAAAAATAAGCAAAAAAAAAGGTAAATTTACGAATTTTTATTTTGTTACCTAGCACTTTTATCCAATTCAAAATTAATATTTAAAAGAGAATATTAAGAGCTACTATAAATTTAACAAAAAAAGTATTATTATGAGTTTTCAAAAATTGGCTCCGTCCTAAATTTATATATTCTCAGTTGATAGAGAAATGAACGAAGAATGGCGGAAAAAGAGTGCATATGGAGATAAAGAAGGAAAAAGTGAGGTCAAAACAAAAGGGTCACCAAGCACATGATTTATGAAGTGAGCGAGTGAGCCGCAACTTAAGAAGCCAGTGAAATATTGCATGAGCTTCTGAGGACCAAGATGAATCGTGCAAAATGTGCAAGAGAGAAGATGAAGGAGAGAGGGGGCCTCTGGACCTTAGGGAAAGAAACCCAAACTCCTTCCAAAAACCGCCTTCAGGTAAAGAAGGATGGCTTAGAAAGGGTTTCCATCACGAATTCAAATCGTTCTTTTTACCAAATATTTCTGCGAGACATGATCGACTAAGTTATAGCTTACATATTGCATACAACGTTTGTATCAAAAGATTCTATATATATATATATGTATATTTTGAAACTTTAATCTTGCCTCTGAAGAAAAGTAGAGATATGATTGATATCAAGAAGAAAAGTAGCGCCTATGATCAATCTATTTAATTTATAGAATGAGTTTGATATTTGGTTGCTAGCTCATTTTCCCTTAGCACATTCTCTCCCCAAGAATTAGTCTCAGATCGTTCAATCGATTTTTTCGTTTCTCCCAAATGGATCCCAAAAATGATCAAAAATTAATTTCCAATAAATTTAATTTATACATTCTATCAATTCCATAAATACTTTTTTTTTGGCCCTGTCCCTGCAAAGGCAAAGGTCTAATCTCAGGTACCAAAAGTCAGTGGTTCACTTCCCGTCTTGATTTATTTACATTGTATTGGCTACCAATTAATATAAATAAAGAACGAAGTCTACCGTGAAATTTCAAGTATAATACGCACTTTTTTTTTACTGAAACAACAATAACAAGATTTGTTGAGGTGGAGAAAAACCATAATAAAATAATGAAACAATAACACGATTTGTTGAATTCATGAAAAAAAAAACAAATCTTTTACATGAGTATAATACGTACCCAGTTTTTTTTTTGTGATAAAATTAGTAAAAAAAAAAAAAGTGCGTATTATACTTGAGATTTTACAGTAAATGGGCTCCGATGCCGAAAAAGACTTAAAAAGAAATTTTTTTTTTTGCAAAAATTACTATTTCCTTTTTTAATCGCTTAAACCCTGGGAAATACTTTCTTGCCAAGCGGTTTTATAGCTTGATAATCAACCAGTTTGATAAATAAAAGTAATGAGTTTAAAGTCTAGTTAAATTACACAAATAGTTTATATGTTATACTAATAATCTTGTTTTAAGAAAAATCTTTAATCGGGAAACTCTATATCCTCAGCCAAAGCAATTCACATTTCACCAGATCTTCTTTAAAGTAGTGTTTTTAATGGATATAATAATTATTTAAAAATTAATGTTTAATAAAAATTAGGCTAAAAACTATTAAAATATCATTAACAATAAAAACTAATTAATGTATATCTTTTGCCATATCAAAGCAATTAATTGTTGATAGAAATATCTGAATTGTATCTATTAAGACATTAAGGATAAATTATATTTAATTATCCGACAATAACTATTTTATTTATGTTAAATAGTTTTCGAGATCTATTCTATATTAATATTCAATATATACCCTGAGTCAGACTTGACTAGTCATAGTGTATTTTACTATTATTTTGTGAGTAGATATTTGCTGGTGGATGAAGTGACTATCTGGGGAGTCGAACCCGGCAACTCTAGCCTATCGAGGGAACCAGTATGCTTTTTTTGTACTAGACTAGTGTGGCAGAGATCCCAGGCGCCAGATGGTTATTATTATTTTTTTTTAATAAGTCTTTCGGCATCTAAGTCCATTTGGACTTCGCCCTTATTTATTTAAACCAATTGGTATTCAATATAATTTAAATAAATTTTGTCGCTTTGGACGAGAAGCGAACCACTGGGCTTTGGATCAAGAAGAAAGAGCTCTACTTCCAAGCCAAGGGTCAGGTTCAGATGTTACTTGATTCACCAACAAAAATATTTTCTCAAATAACAGTTAATTAAACATTTTATTATTATTTAAATTTTAAAAGGTCTTAAAATAAAACCTATTGAAAGAATGTCTTTGTCAATATTATTTTTTGGATCTTTTTTTTATACCTAGCAGTTATATATATAATTAGAAATAGAAAATGAGAGCAAAAACCTCTTATTAAATTAGATAGGGCTTCTGAAACACCATCCATTTACGCTCAAATGGATTTAGCACTACCAATAAGAAAGAAAGTAGAAAATAAAACTATAAAGATCAATTTTAGTGAAGTATAAATTAAATAATCTAAAACCTCTATAAAAAGAATTCAATCTGAATGAAAAATAAGAGAATTCTATATTTGAGAGGTAAATGTTTTCCCATAGTTTTCTAAAAGAACCGATGATGAGAAAAATCAGGGGAAAAGGAAGCTATTAAGAAATTAAAAAAATAATAATCTCCAAGAATAAACTCATTTTCAACGATATTAATAAAATATGGAGAGAGGTTGAAATTAAATATTCCATCTATTATTACAAAATATTTTACTAATAATTTTTTAATGAGATCCTTAAACAAATTGTTTGTTATTTTTTTCACCAATATCTATATGCGAAAAAAAGATTTCAAAGGCGAATAGACTCGTAGCCTATCTTTTTAAGTAAATTTATATTTAATAAAAAGGCAATGGAATCTGACACTTAAGAAAACACCGCAGAGACGTCACGTCTCGTTGAAGGACTCGCTCAGTTCCGTCATGTATCATATTAATTTCGAAGTGTGCATGAATGGGGGAGGGTTATTTTCTTTACTTCCATTTCAGGAAACAGCATATCTCCCTCATCTCATAGATTTGTCTAAGGGTGCACATATACAGAAATTCGATGATCTGGACCCGAGTCATCCGGATCCTCAATTATCGTGAGAGGCCCAATTTTTTTAGACCTGACGAAAAATATTAGACTATCAAGTAAACGAAAATTAAAGATTTTTGTAAACCTGCTAAGTTTTAAAGCTATGAGACTTCATACTTTTTTTACATAATTATATAGGCCTCGTATATGTAAAGGGATTTTATATACGTTTATTTTATTATACACATTTGAATAAAGTTGTACCATTATTTTTTTTTAAATTTATATATGATTATCTGGAAGACTCCTGGACCGAATTAGTCAGGATAATCGAGTTTTTACTGTATTTATTTATTCTAGTTGTAAAAATAAATTTTTTAAATAGGTTAATGAATCCAAATTTTAATGAAAATTTTCCTTTAGGAGTTTAAAAAATTTTGGTTTTTTTTTTATAAATAATAAACCGCTAAGACGTTTTTATTTAAGAAAATAATTAGAAAAAAAGTCAGTAAATGATAAAATGAGTATAAAAATTGTGGCCTATTCAAAAGAAATGAAAGAATAGAAATATACAAATATAAAAGATATAGTATAGATCTTAATGTCAGCAAGTTCATTTATTAAATGAAATTAGAGAAATATCAGATTATTAATAGAACATCAATTACGGGAAAATTGGTTGCAAATGCCCTAATTTTAGAGAAAGAAGAGCTGAATCAATAATAAAAAAATTTTTCCAAATAAATAATAGAAAGATCTTGAAAAATGATAAGTTGTTTAAATAAAACAATTGATGTCATGAATATTATTATAAACCTACATTTATATTCCTGACTAAAATTAATTTTAAGAAAAATATTGAACTCGGAAACAACGCGATCTCCTGCTGGGATAAGAGCACTTTTAGTCTGACAGTCTCTGACTCGTTAACCAAACCTATTACTCTCCGTAACAAGCCATTATCAATTTACTAACTCAGGAAGGAATAATGGCTACCGGTTTAAGTTGAAACTCGGACCTGCAAGCGTTTAAACCTTCCACTTCACGAGGTGGCGAAAATATATATACAATCACCCTCAAAAGTAACAACAACCTTCATTTTTGGTTTCGTGTTAATCGATAATTAGTAGATCTACATGAAATTTTAAATCATCAAATTTCATGTTTTACCAATTATTAAATTAATTATTTTCATGTATGTAGGTTTTCTAATTACCGATTAAGATACGGGTTGTCCAATTGCATATGCGGTGGGGGATATATAAACTAATAGAAAAAGAAAATTGAAAAATTGATTTTGCTTTGTTGTTAACGTTTAAAACCAAAAGTCTTGTTCAATACAGTATGTTTTTAATATATATAATCAAATCTCCCGCCTAACTTTGTTATAATAAAAATAATAAAAGTTTTGAGTTTTATTTCTGATTTTGTCTATTTATAGCTCACTCTTTCATTCTTGGATAGAAATTTTATAATAAGAAAAAGAATGTTAGAAAAGAGACAAATAATAAATAATTAGTGTGATTAAATAATAGATTAAAAAACTTTATTTTTTTTAGGTTAAGATGAAAAGGGAAGAATAAGATAAAAGCGAGATACACGCTTGCGCGACTGCGAAGATAAAGGTAAAGAAGAGAGAGAAAGTGATGGGAGAATAATGAATGATAGATTGGTTTATTGCGCCTATTTATTTTCATAGACAAGGAAATTGTATACTCAAGAAACAGAGTGATTTAAAGACTGGCCTTCAGGGACCTCAAACTCTTCCTAAAAATCAAAACTAAGATGAAATTTCGAAATCACTATAGGCGACGCCCGAGACTAAAGGTCAGGGTTTTTTAGTACAATTAAATATCTATAAAGATCTACCACCGTAAGTTTTTCAACCAGGTGCCATAAGCCAACTAAATCCACATTTATATATAATAAACTTGAAAATAAAATAAAAAATAATTTTTTGAGATCAATTAATGCATGAAATAAAAAACTTTATACTATTTATAAAAGAAGAGACATAGATGACCCCACACAGTAGCGAGGAACAAATACTCTCCAATAAGTCAGTTATTACCTTACAAATTTCATCTTAATATTCAAGTTTCTTGATTCTTCTTATTTTTGAGTCAACTGATCATTTTATATGAAAATATAAATTTCGTTTCTTAAAACAATTCCAAATTTTCCTTTTAATTAATTTTTATTTAGAAAATTATTATATATAATAGTAAGGTGGTCTATACCTCATGGGTATAAAAAGTGTTATGATAATAAAGCCTCCCAATTTTTAAAAATATTTTCAAGTGTCAGGTCAAAAGCTCACCAAAATTGCAAAAAAAAATCTTTATGTGTGTAGCTTTTAATTTGGCTTATATCTCTGGAACTACTCACTCATGATGAAACTAAACAAATACATAGCTCTAGAAGTGGCAAAGAAGCTAATAAAATTTGAAGCA
>JAAAKE020102465.1:0-18139 GCA_010014785.2 Anisolabis maritima
TTTTTCAAAAAAAAAAAAATTTTTTTTTTTTTTTTTTTTTTTTTTTTTTTTTTTTTTTTTTTTTAAATAAAATTCACACAACTTTTATTTGAAAAGCTGTTCTCTATATTTAATAATTGATAATAATTTTTGAGAAAAACTGAAAAATAGAATTAATAATATTTAGACATTGTAGATAATTGTAGTTAGACTTAATGTAATTAAGTAAATAAATAAAACACAATAGTTAAATCGCATTTTAAAAAGAGTAATTCGTATTCATTGGTTGTAGATTTTCTCTAGTTGGTAAAAATATTCTCACTTGCAAAAAGACAAGAAAAAGACAAAAAAAAAATCTATTAAATAAAAAGAACATTAGAGTTTTTGTTTCAAATGAGAATGGAGTAAATTGAATTATGGAGATAAAATTTTCTGGCGTTGAAAGTCTTTTGTTATAATAACAGTGTTGTGATTAATTTAAAATAAATTCCAGGAGAAATGTTTGAGGCAGCTGAATGGATGACATTGATTAGAGAGAAAGTTGTCTCCGTTTTGGTTTAACCTAGGTCAGTAACAATTCGTTTCCTCTCCAGTCACACTAATCTTTGTATATATTGTTTATATTTTTAATCCAATAAAATTTATCATCTCTCTCCATTCCGTTAGGATTAGTGATATTGAGAACCTTAGAAGTCAAGTGATATGGGTTCGAATCCCAGTCCGATGAAAAATTATTTAAATCAATTGATATCCCTGGAAAATTGTATAGTAAAATTGAAGTGATCTGGAAAAGTATATTTTTTTTTTTAATGTTCTTGCGAAGTTCACTATGTCATTTATGATAAATAAAAAATAAAAAATTATTGGAATTTATTTATCGAAGTACTTTTACAAAAGTAACATCATAATTGAAACAATAAACTTAGTAAAATTTAAAAAAAAAAGTAATAAATTTATGTATTGTATATGTGTGTTAAAGGTCTATATGGCCAAGATGCAGAAATAACAAAAAAAAAAAAAAAAGAGTAATAAAGGGGTATCAGGTGGAGCGATGACATTGCTGGCTTCATCTCTGTTAGTAAACGACTCCAAAAAAACCCAGCTTCTCATTCCTATTCTTTAAGATAATTGATAATTTTTTAAATTGTTACACGATTGTAGACCGTATACCAGAGGTTCTTAACCTCTTTATATTTGCGATCCTCTAAATATCTTAAAATATAAAAAATTTCATAAAAATATTATTTTCGGGACCCCCTGGTTGAGAACCACTGCTGTATACCCTGTCATTTCATACTCGGAGACATACCTTCAAGTCCAAAATCATGAGCTAAGAATAGCCATTATACTCGTATAGTATTTTCAAAAATAATTTAAAAAAAATTTTTTTTTTCTTTGAAATTTGAAAAATTTTTATTTATTTATTTTTTTAAGTGTAGACAATATTGTTTATTTTCTGTATCTGACACCTAAATGTGATTGAATGTGAGAGAGCCTATACTCCAACTAAACAGATAGGTTTCCTTTGCTTAAAGCTTGAATTCTAAGTTTAAGGGTAAACTAATGTCTTAGAAAACCCATATTTCCAAAAATCTTATAAAAGGGGAGCATATAAGTGTACCCTAAGTATATTCCATTCTCTTTGATACTTCTATAGGCTTGTGAAATTCCGATAGAGCCTAGACTCCAACCAAATATAACACGGGTCACCAGTGCAAAAAACCAATATGCTAGCTCTTATTCCACGAAAACTAACTCTAAATCAATAAAATTACTTTTTTTTTTTTTTAGACAAACAAAAAAGTATTTGTTAGATAAGTCAGAAATAAATTCTTGCTGTTTATTTTTAATACCTTGTTAAAGGGTGATATGAGATTTTTTTGTTTAGGGCGCTTCAACTGCTGGATTATTTGCGCAATTTGAGATTTTACTGTCCAAAATAAGCCTTTATGTTAGATTTGTTGGAAGAAATAAAATTAATTTAAACTAATCCGTAATTTAATTATCTGTAAAAATGTTATTTTTTTCTTTTAAGAAAAAATAAAAATAAAAAATAGTTTATTTTACTTTATAATTGTGTCTGAGTTACAATGATTTTAGCGTTATATTAATTTTTATATAATTTGATTTTATTTTCCCAAGTGAATTCTATAATGGATATCAATAATTGGTTGGGTTGTTTAAAGAGTTAGAGGTTTGATTGGTCAAGTCCTATGGGAAATATTCAAAAATATTTAAAAATGTATTTTCACTCCGGCTAACGATGATCACCTACCTCCCCATTTATTGACCAAGAATTTTTCAAATAAAAATAAAAATCTGGGAAGTTTCACAATATTTTTCTTTCCTAAGAGAAAGAGTGGGTCTGTCAGAACTTTGAAATAGTCTTAACCAATTATTTTCATTGATATCTCAATCGAAAGCTTGTTTCTCATTGGTATCTAATTGATTTAAATAAATTTTCATCAGACTGCCTGGAATCCCAACTCTCTTGGCTTTTAACATTGTTGGCAATGTCAAGCACGGTCACCGGGGGGGAATGACAACAAATAAAAACTTCGTCATTGTTGAAAAGATTTCCTGCATGTGAGTTTATAGACAAGCGAAATGAAATTATCAAAATTCATCAAAAATTTTTTAACTTTTTGTAGCTATTTAGAGGAAGCGCCAGTCTTCTTATTCTGATTATTAACTCGTTTTACACACACACACAATCGCTCACATACACAGGTGGCCCTCAGACGATTTCGTCTATCTCCACCCACAACTCGTTTTACACACACACACACACACAATCGCTCACATACCCAGGTGGCCCTCAGACGATTCCCTCTATCTCCACCCTCACAACTCGTTTTACAGATAAATGTTAAAGTTGCACAAAAAGAGTTATTTTAAAAAATTAAAAATTGAAATGATATGTAAGGTAACAAGATAATAAAGTGAATTGAATTAAAAATAAGAAAGAGCAACCAGGACCGTGGCACAGTCTGACGCTTTATGAATGGGGGGAGGGAGGGTGGAGAGAAGAAATGCCAGCTTTAGCTCGAGAATCTCGTGTTCGCCGTCAACGTGTGAGTAGTATTAAGTTAGAGTTTTATTTCATATAAATTTAACGCCGCAAATATTTATCCCCCATCTCTTTAATATGTCAATACTACAACGAATTGTTAAAAAATAAATTTTTCCGAGAATTGAGAAAGATACAATAGGAAATATATTTCAGTGAAATCTGATAAAAATTATTTGGAATTTTGCAGGTCATGCAAGAAACTAATAAAGGCCAAAGAATAAGGTTACGTCAGGAAATCAATTTTTTTTATCATTTCAATTATTCTTGTTTGTTCAAGAGGTAAAAAATTTCAACTTATATCATCAAAGAAGATGTCATTTATTTTGACAGTTTATTATAAATATGCCATAATATAATTATTATTAATTATATGTTAAATTTACATGGTTTTTTCATGCATAAGAAATTGCTTTATAATAAATAACCCCCTGTTTCTAACTCTTAATATTTGACAGGAATGAAGGATGAGTAAAACATGCAGCAAAAGAAAAAATGTTAAATGAAAAATTCAAAAGAAAAACTTAGAAGGCCCATCCTCATGAAACAAATTTCAATGAAATTTTACCATATATACCACCTAAAACTCACGTTTCTCCCATGAAACCATCAATAGTCAGGCCTACAGAAACAATAGTTAAAGTCACCCCAAACTTCTTTTAAAAAAATCAGACCTAAATATTAATATATAGTCAGCATTAATATTATGTATTTCTTAGGGTTGTTAATGTATAATATGTATATTTATGTTTTTATTTTAATATGTTGTTTTTTTTTTTATTTGTTAGATTTATTTATTTGATGTATTAAGTTGTTAAATAACTATTTTTGTATGTTTTCTTAATATCATTTTGTTTATATTCAGTGTTTTTATATATACTATTTTTGTAATGTGTTTCTAAACCCAATGCCTCTTGCTAAATAGGGAAAATAAATGGTTTTAAAAAATTTTTAAATATTTATAGATATAAAAATAATTTAATATTTTAAAATGTCCTTGTTAGATTTCATGAGAAATTCGAATTTAAAAATTTATTTTATCCATAATTATAATTCGAAAATGTTTGAACGTGATAGGCTGCTGATTGGCTATTAAGTATCGTGTCATGATGACGTTACAATTTATTTATTTCTAAAAAGAGTTTGGGTTATCTGACTGATAAAAATGGAAAAATATATCGGGGATGATTGGTTTTGATATAAACATTAAGAGGGCCTTAAGTTCTATCCCACCCTAATTTAATAAGAATTTTATTAAATTTTAAATAAATTTTTTCATGAAATTTAGATAAGTGGATTTTAATATTTTACATTAATTTTTGGTTTATTATAAATGTGTTAAGTTTCATTTAAATTCATAGAGTGGCGTAGCTGGAAGGGGGAGCGGACGGCTCCGAGGAGCAAAAAGGCCCCCCCTTTTTAAAATACCCCTCTTCTCCCCCCCCCCAGGAAGTAAGAAAAATTCCGAGAAGCAAAATGTTGGATCTTGCAGGGGCGACAAGGTCTATCCAAGCGGGCCAAACTACGCCACTGATTCCTAGATACACATCCGGTCCAAGGGTTCAAAATTTTTTTGCTTAGTTTTATAGATGAATAAATTGTTATAGGTTTTAATTTATTCTTAATCAAAAATAGTATATATAATGTAATTTATATGCAAATAACCCTTTACTGAGAAGATACAAATTCCATTAATAATTAAACAAATAAAATGTATTAATATAATATTATATGATAATAGTTCTCTAAAGTACTTGTTATTTACTTAATTTTAATAAATGATATGACTGTTAATCATATTATAAGAAAGGTTCATGGAGTTTACAATTAAACTAAAAGAGGCCTTAAATATGCATGACAAATTAATTATGAGTAAATTTGATTTAAACTTGAATAAGAACCGGAGGAGGAAAACTTAGGAAAGCAATCGCTTCTATTCTATCCGAGCTTAGCAACTTTATCAAGGCAAAGTTGACATCAAATAAACTCTTAAGCGAGAGAGAGAGAGAGAGAGAGAGAGAGAGGAGGCAGAAATTTAGGTTTAACTTTATTCTTTTATAATTTCTATTTGTTTCATTATCAATCACAACTTTTTTTTTTGCGAGTTATTTGCATTTCTATTAAAAAAATAAGAGATGTGACGGAAATGTAAAGTAAAAGTATGGTAGTAAAATTGAGAAGAAATAAAAGTATTATACAGCCAAAAGACAAAGAACCTTGAGTAGGGGAAATACATCCCCCAATCATTGAGATTGGTTTCAATAACTCCATTAACAACGAAACTTCCATTTTTGTCTGTAGGAGAGAAGGAAGAGATCCACCCTTCCTCTACACTTTTCTGTAATTTCGAAAATAGTCCGACTATATATATTTTATTTTTGAAAAATAGTTACGGTCAGACATTAGGATATTTTACTATGCTCTATTTAAAATACTCAGTTCTGGTTTTTGAGGGAGAGGCAGACAATTGCAGTTGCCATAAAAATTCTTCAAAAAAAAAAAACCTTTTGTAAAATATTAAGATCGGTTTAAATTTAATTGGCCTATCGTATTTTAAATTTAATAAAAGTGAATAAAAAAAATTTCCACAGAGCAATGCGAGTTTTTCGAACAGTGAATTAATTTAAAATAAATCAATACCGATAATGATTTAGGATTCAAACAAGTGCCTCAAATTTTTAATTCCCTTCATTGCCAATACAAACAAACAGATTGGAATTATTTTATAAAATATCAATGGTAAAAATGACACTTTTAGGACAAAAAAAAAGTCACCTGGCAGTTAAACAAGATATAATAAAATTTTATATCCATTCTATTTTATATTAGAAATTATGATAAACCTTTTGCTCTAAACACAAAGTCATTAATTGGCATGTCAAAGACCAGAAATTAAATTACAATTTAATTATTTGTGTTCGATTATATAAATATATTCTGATTGTAGAGTATAATAATCCATGAGCTAATATTATATTATGTAGAGAATTTGAATGATATATTAATTTTAAATGATATAATATCTATATTTGTATCAACTTTTTTTGAAGTAATGAAATTAAAAAGGATTTTTTTACGGATAGTTTGTCTCCCCCTCCCTCCCTCTTCTAATAAAGAGTTAAAATTACGCCTTTGAAAGAGATTAATGTCCCTTAAATAATCTTTTCCTGATGATTCAGCTAAAAAATCAATAAATGTTTATTAAGACCAAAAATCCATTAGAATTTTTTATCTGTCTACTTTCCATCATCTTGATTATGCAGAAGGGATGTTAGCTAGTAATAATAACGATGAGGAGGAACAAAAAGGGATTTTTTTTTTTAATCAAAAAATAAATAAATAAACTGGTGAAGCTAGCATATAACCCACAGACTAAAATTAGATAATAAAAATAGTGAGAAGCATACACGTGTCGACACGATCAGTCAGATACATAAAGTAAAATCGTAAAATGTTAGATTTTTCAATTTTTTGGAAAATATAAATAATTTATTAAAAAATTTCTTTATTAAATTTAAAAAAATCATAATTCACATAACTTTTTTTTCGTTTTTCTTTTTTTTTAATAAAATAGTTATAGTCTGGCCAGTTTTGGAATTCCAGAAATATCAAAATAATTACAAGGACACTTGTCCATCTTTCAGTCGTCCCTAATAGAGAGAGATAAGGCTCCTTTTCCTTGTTACTCTACATATTCCTCTGGAATTCTGAAAACGGCTCGACTACCATTGGTTGTATATATGTATTAGCTCGCGTTTGGTTATTCGACCTCACATGCATACTCAGTTTTTTTTTTAGGCTTTTACAATATTACAATACATATTATTATCCAGACATTTAATTACACCAATTATTGTTCAATTGATTTAAATAAACTTTCATCAGAATGCTTGGAATTCGAAACCCACATCATTTGGCTTTTAAGATTATCAATATTAACATCTTCAGCTCATATTCTTTTTAAAAACAATTAAATACTTGTGTGGAAGTTACTTTTGAAACACACTAAACATATTACAAAAACTCTATTGTATTATAAAGATCACAATTTGTTTTCCACAAGAATTGGTATGATCACAAAACCTTTCTTCTCTCTGTCAGTCTGTTTTTATTGCATCAAAAAATAATAAAATAATCCGATTTATCTTATAATGGAAATATGCACATTGTATGATGTTCGGACTATTTTTTTTTTTTTTTAATATAAGGAATAAAACATGACTATGTGTAGTATTGGAAGAGATGAAAGATTCACAGGTAGCGAGAGAGAGAGGGTCGCTCCCTTTTTTTAAGCGAATATATTAAAACAGAAAAAGATTGCAGTAGCACTTTGTATCGAAGTAGAGCCCTTTTGGAGCTGTTCTGAGCCCTTGAGCCCTGAGCTCTCTCTCTCACTCTCTCATCACTTTGACAGCTTAGCACTTTGCGAATTAGCTTCCTCTCTCTCTCAAAGTGACGGCCTTTCAACCGTGAAACAATTATGAGGCCTATACTGGCTAAAATACTTGCAATGGCTTTCAAGTATCGATCAATGTTCAAAAATGTCAGATTTGGGTGTTCAAATCTTGGAAGGGATAATGGTTCTTAAGGATAAACATCAATGTGAAAAAATATTTTTTTAAAATGAAATCGTTTCGGTCAAAGAATAAATAAAATATCTTGCTATAAAGAAACTTTATGGGCAGCAAATATTAGAAGTAAACTAAAATTACAACTATTTAAAATTTTTTTTGTAAGTATTATAAATCCATATAATTAATTGATTAAATAAAAACTTTCAGGGTATGATGGGCACGGTTGATAAAACAAAACAGGAATTTGCTATTCTTATTTTTTGCTGACAGGACTTTTTTTATATATATCTTAAAAGAACGAGCTTTCAGAATGACTAATCAACATTTTGGTCCGGGTTGGACTATCTTCAGGCTTTTTTATTTGCCATTAAAATACCTAGAGACAAGGATTTCATCTTTTACAGTTGCAATGGTTTTAATTATGAAGTTAAAACTATGTGATATATTTAATAAAATTAATAAAAACTTTTTGTCTGCTATTTTAAATTTTCGTTAAAATAGGAGGATAAGTTATGGCTATATACAATGTAGAAACTAGAAAAAGGATAGGGAACTTATATTTTCAGTCGATATTTCGGGTGCAGGTCTCATCTTTTCTACAGATCAAAAATTGTTAAAAAAAATTACATATCAGGGTTGTTGTGTTAGATTGCATATAATATTTAAAAAATATTTTGAATAAATGCATTATTTTGAATATGTATGAAAGAGCTCTGATGAGTTGTTTGCTCCCAGCACCAGGAACGTCGACCGAAAATATAAAATATTTTTTTTCTCCTGGCTCCACAATCCTTTTTGACTTCTGTAATGGTTAGCTAACCCAACATGGCCCTGTTCCTTGATGCAGAGGTAAAGGTCTTGCTTCGCGTCCTGAGCAACAAAAATTTATTTATATTATATTGGCTACCAATTGATATAAATAAGGACGGAGTCTAAATGGCCTCAGATGCCGAAAGACTTAAAAAAAAAAAAAAAAAAAAAAACGAGATGCTGTCGAGCTTCGAAATTTAAGAAATAATATTGAGTATAAATTTTGAACTAAAAATCTTTCTTTAAAAATGAATTTATTTTCATGTGGATACCAAATTACACGAATATATAATTATTGTAATAAAATTATAATTAATTTAATGATTGAATTACCAAAAGAAAGAGAATTGTTAGATAAAAATCGATGAATACCTGTAAATTTGAGGTTAATTAGACAGGAAACGTGAAGACAAGATCAAATGAATCTTAGAGAAATATAAACAAGATTGGAAATGGATGTAAAATTAAGCGTCACTTGAGAAGAGCACAAACACAAATTAAACGTTGAATAGATGAAGCCTGGCTGGCTCCTAAAAGGACCAACAATCCCGAGAAATGGCTTCTGATTGGCTCTCTCATGTCCAATCAGAGACGAGGGGGTGTTTTAAAATGTACCATACTGACACCGAAGAGAAACAAATTGTGACGTAATGATGCAAATAATATTCATATTCCAAGTGTGACTAACTCACACCAGAGAGCAGCACTGATTATGCAAATATTCTCTTTTCTAATTATATCTCGCTATTTTATTGTTATTTATGAATAGAACTTTAAATATTTTTTTTTAATCGCAGAAAGAATGCAAAAATATTTATTAAAATTTTTTAATTTATAAAACCAATTTTCATAGAAAATAATTTTAAAAACGGTCATATATTGTTAAAATCAATTTAAATATATTTTTATGAAATTGGAAGTTATTTTTTTTTTCATTTATACCAATATAATGAATCTCTATATTATATAATATATAATATAAATATTACAAATGAGGGGGCCTGACGGGAGCTAGGGAGATCATTGTCAATAAGCAAGGCCCAGCTCTGCTTAACCTTCAAAAGCCTCTGTGTATGTTTAACGTCCGCCGGAAGTCATCGATTCGAATTTTTCATTAGAATAATGTAAATATAGTCAAAATGGCCTCTGAAATTCAAAAGTGGTTTTTAAAAAATACACAAGAGAGATGGAAGAATTTTTTGGTTGTGACAGTGCAAATCCACGTATACCGATATATTAATTTTTGTGAAAATTCATTGGTTTTTCCAAATTTTTGACTCTGTAGGGAGTGGGGAGAGAGAGCATTTGACAGCCATGAGAATCCGCCCTTGAATATAATAAATAAATTAATAATGATGACAATCCGGGTCAAACTGGCATTTTGATTGAGGCTTTACAGACGTCTTTTTTTGTTGAAAGAAAATGCGCTAAAATTTAATGGAATAAAATAAACTAGATAATCAAATATTTAGTTATTCCGGTTCGTTTCTACCCTCCCCTCTGGAGTAGTTCTCCTAGTTATAGATATCACATAGTTTGATTAATTGGAAAATGAAATCAGAAAACTCAGAGGGGTCATAATCAACGGTCGATTTAATTAAACGATTAAATTATTGTTTACCCGAAATTTTACTAGTTTTTGATGATTTTAAAATGTTTATTTTCAGAGGATTTTAGAATAACATCAATATGAATGAATTTTTATCAGGCTGCATTTATTAATTAAATTTAATTAATTATGTTTGTCTATATCTTCTAACAGAGTGAGTTAATATGTTTAGATAAAGTGATATGGAAAGAGAGAGAGAGAGAGAGTGCTTTCAAATATAATCTAAATATAACAACCCCTTAGTGCCTTTTCATTTAAAATTGATGGTGATTATTCTATTTTGAAGTTTATTTGGGGGATTAGCAGAACACTACTCCACTCGGAGAGATAAATAAAGTTATATATTAATTTTATGTTATTTTTAGAAAAAAAATGATAAGATTCAACATATAAATATAAAAATGATGATGGACATGTCGAAGGAAATAATATGCATCAAAACATTGTAAATTGTTTATCAAATATTAGTTTATACTCTATTTTCATTTAAATAATCGTTCTAGACAGATCACTGTTTATTTTCGTGCGTGAAGACACAAGCCTCAAGCTCAACCGATCTCTAGTATGAATTTACTTATTTTCGAGTTATTTTCAGATTACTTGAGAGGCGAGGAGAAAATGGTGATAGGCGAAGTCAACCCCCTCCAAAGGGGTGGAGTGGGGAAAGGAGCGCGATATAATTTCTCCTTGTGATTGGGTGAGAGTAATATGACAGTCTTGGTGGGGGAAACTTTGCTGTGGGTTTAAGATTTCTAAGATTTAGAAAAAGACACTATTTCTAGTTCCTCTTCTAAATTTATTTATATTTGCACTTCTTAGTACCAAGAGTGAATTATAGAATGGTTTATAACGTCCCTCTCAAAGGGCGGCACAAAGCAACTCATTCTTCTTCTAGAGCAGAGGTCGTTAACCTACGGGCCGCGAAGTCATTTCATCCGGCCCACTGATATTCACAAAATATTGTGCAATTTTTGTAATGAGAAATTCTGTTAAAAAGTAAATATTTTGATTGTTAAAATTTAAAATCATTATTTTTAAATATTCATTATTGTTTTCAAAACCGCCATCGCAGGCCAAAATAATTTTTTCCATGTTTCATGTTGTGAAACGCTGCGTACAAGCATACCTAATTTTTTCTGTCGATAATTTTTTAAAAAAAAATCTTGATATATTATTACAAAAAGCAGATCGATTTGTACATTTTAAAAACAACCAGAACATATTTAAATTTTTTCATAATTCATTTGAAATAGCTGTCAGTGAAGATTTACAATTAGAATTAATAGATTTTCAAACTAATGATGGATTAAAAACATTGCATAAAGATGAAAAATTAGTTGAGTTTTTATTCCTTATTACCAAAAAGTGAATTTCCAAAAATAAAAAATTTCACCAGAAAACTTATTTTTATATTATGTAATTTATAAATTTGTGTTTGTGTTTGATTGGACCTAGCCATCGAGGACTTGTGCCTCTAGACGGGTCGTAAATAAATTTATTTATTTATTTATTTATTTTATATTTAAGCAATAGTTACCATTGTGAACAAACTTTTTCAAAAATGAATTATGTAATATCAAAATTCGACCACGTTTAACAGATCAACATTTACAAGATTATTTAAGATTAAGAACTTCATATATTGAACATAATATTGCAAATATCGCCAAGAGTAAACAGTGTATGTTTATATGTATATGTTTTTGTTGTAGTATAATTTTTTGTATGTAACTTTCTTTCTAAGTCACGAATAAGAAATTATTTTATATTTATCCGGCCCGCTTCTCAAAAAGGTTGACGAACCCTGTTCTTAACCACTGATGCATGGACCCCTGAGGTTCGGGAAACTTCTTCAGGGGATTAAGAAACATAGTGTTTGTTTATTTAATTTTCTTAAATAAATTGTATTAATAAAAATCTGCAAAAAATAAAATATATTTTATTTTCCTCCAGATTAAATAAAAATTTCATATTTTTGCATGGGGAACTGGGAAAACAGAAAAAGCACTTAAAAGGGTTAAGAATCAGTGATCTAGAGTTACTTGAGAACACACTATAGTAGAAATCCATTTTCCTCTACAATTTCAGACTATTAAATTAATAAAGCCGATTGAACACTGATATCTTATACCTTCGTCTTTACACAATAAATTAAATTATGAATATCTACATTCTGTCAAGTTTTGAAAGACAAAAGTATAGTAAATAATAAAGGAAGAAATTAAAGAAAATTTTAAAAAATAGCAATAAAGCTCTAATTCAGAGATTCTATTCATTCTTTGCCAATTTTTTTATAAAATGAAATATATATTAATGTGTGTAATTTGTCATTTTTTTACTATATATATGTTATATATATAGTATATATAATGATTTATGTTTTTTTATAAAGTTCAATTCTTTGTTGCCAACATCCGCTTTTCTATTCTCTTTCTTCTAAGAAAAGAAAGAAAGAAAGAAATAGCGAGAGAAAGGGTTGAGACGTAATTCAGGATTGGTGAACAAATTTTTTTATATCAATAATATAGAAGTCAAATAATATATTTTATTATTTACCATAGTTTAAAAATTCGTTGGTCTTGCTGGAAGGTAGGCAATGTCCAAATAGCCAATTCACTAATGAATTTTAAGATTAATTGCATTTAAGTGAATCAGCGTGCTCATTTGTTGAACGCCCTTAGAAATAAACAAATTAGCAAAGGCGTTTAATTATTTATAATAATGGTTGGATATTTGGGTTGCCTATCTTCCAGGAAGCAAAACGCACTAATTTCAACAACTTATGGTACAACTAAAGGAAGCTCTTTGCCTCATGGGGTAGAAGACTTTTTTTTCATAATTCAAGGGCCAGTGATTCGTTTTTTTGCTACAATTGGATAAACTAGGAACAAAAATGGACTAAAAACAGTGGTGTAATTAAGAGAAGAAAAAAAGAGGCTAAAATTTTTTAGAAAAATAATATATAATATTGGGTTGGAAAGTTCGAATTCCAGTAGATGACATTAGAACTTGTCTGAATGTCAAAGTTATTGAAAACATATTATTTGTGTACGTATTCTTAAAGGTGACATTTCAACGCATCTTTAGAAATAAAGTTGCGTAAGATAAATTAATTTGTGTTAGTCTTACTTTTGAAGATGAAAGAAAATAAAATGTTTTCTCTTACCACAAAAGCAGTAAATATTTGCTATTTACGGAAAAGATGCTTTAGCTGAAAAAACTGTTCGCAAATTACTCGCTAAGTTTAGAGCTGGTAAATTCAACCTTGAAGACCAAAAACCCTCCACCCCACTGATGATGATCAAATTAAGGCACTAATTGAGAATAACAGAAACTACAACACATACTTCACATACATTAGGAGAGATACTAAAAACATCGGAAATCAGAAGCATTTAGTACGACATTTGCCTTAGAAATAAATTTAAGTTGTTAAAAATTTTATTTTGTTCTGAAAAAAGTCTGAATCTTCAGACTTATTATTTATCCTATAAAATTTTTTTTAGTCATCCAAATTATTCAAACCCAAATTTCCTACCTTTTTGTCTATATGTTTTTTACCTCAAAGTTTTTTTTTTTTTAATTATTATTTACTACAAAAGAAATTGTTTATGTTTGAATAATCATAGTTCTGAATTAATTATTGAAAAAAAGCATATTGGTTTATAAACTACAATCGAACTTCCTTTGAGATGTTAATGGCCTTCGGTGGTTGCTAGTTCGGGACTATATGTTTAAAACAAAAAAATTTTATAGAGACGATAAACTAACGATGTATTTATTTCCAGAACAAAATGAAATTTTATCTTTATGGAATCTGAAGTTGAAAGTTTAGACAACTTTTGATGTTTCAACTTGAATGGTTTGAACATGCGAGAGTAAATATCTGAAAACCATAATTAAGATATTTGATATTTAGAACGGATTTTAGACGAAATAATAAAAATTTCAAAAACAAAAGAAAATTTGTTTTTTTTTTTTCTTTTCTTTTATGTTTTGTTAAATTTGTTGAATTTGAAAAATAGAATAAGAAAAACGCAAGTCAAAGGGAAGGAAAGGGACATCTATATTGCATTCTTCTTTCTTTCTCTTTCTATATCCCTCATGCAAGTAAAATTATATTATTCTCTAAACTTTGAAAACTCTTTTTATGACTCAAGTCAAAATTAAACATTAATAAAGTTGGGGAAGCTTTAAGAAAACATAAAAATTCAATTTTATATTTAAAAAAAAAAAAAAAAAAAACTTATTAAATATCAATTATCGATGGGTGTAGAAATATTCACATCGTATGGTATTGGGGGAATGTAGAAGAGAGAAGAGAGTGATCTGCTTGCCGAATAATAATAGAAAAAAAACATAATAACAATAATAATAATATGAAAAATTTAATTTAATTTAATAAAATAAAAATTATTAAATTTTGTGAAGGATTTTTAATCATACAATAATTATTTAAAATAAAAAAAATATAAAATTTGATTGATTGTAATGAGGTAGAAAAGAAAGGAAATTAAAAAAGCGTGATGGTGGCCGCAGTTGAGCGCAGGCGCTTCCTCGGCTCCCCTCAGCTGTTGGACGCAGTGAATCTAGCGGTCTGCTAGATGACGACTCTCTGACAATGATGATGATGAGGATGATGGCGTTGTAGATGATGCAAGACGGGTAGTAATAGAAAGGGCCACTCTTGATAATAATCCTCTTCAGGATCGTAGTCGCGACAGCTGTAATCGGGATCCTCTTGGAGGTAGTAGTAGTCGCGACGGCGACTGTCCAAGTAGCAATAATCCTCCTCTGGTCGCATCGACGACTGTTGAATCTTCTGAAGGAAGACTGACCAGGCAAGGACAAGGAGAAGCAGACATGATGATGATATAGTCTTTCTAGATTATATAATTTTTTTTTAAAATCGATTTCTTGATAAATTTTACATTTAAATTATAATTATTAATTCATTTCTTCCCTTTTAATAATTAACATTAAAATTCTTAAAATATTTGTTAAAATAATCAATTTTTTAGAAATTAAATAAAAATAAATATTTTTTTTTAATTTTATAATATATATATATAAAAAAATGGGTATCACAATAATCATTCATCTCTCTGAAGTTCCCAGGCTCTTGGGCTAGGAACTCTGCGATATGAAGGAAAAAACAGTGTAAAAAATTTCTTAGTTTAGCAGCATTTTTAATTTTGTTCGAGCCTCTTTAAAAGGAGGCTGTCTGTGAACATAAAAAATTGGGAACTTCTGTCCTATGAAGTTTTCTATTTTATTATTAGATGATTTCGGAAAAGTAGATCTTAGCTCCTACTTTCTTTTAACATCAGCCTCGGTGTGTATATATTTTTTTTATTAAAAATAGGTTTAAATTAATCATTTTATTAGGACAAAATATTTAAAATCAAGTAAAAAAAAAATCATAAAATGGAGAAAAATCTTCCTTTACAATCAATACATTTGCAGATGGGCAAAACATGATTGACATGATGAAATCAAGTACTTCTAATTTTCTGGCTAAGCAAATTAATTGAATATCAAATAATTTCAAGTCACCATATACAAAGAGAAGATGCAAAAATGCATCGATGATTTCATTGGATAGAAAATAGCCAGCCAAGTTAATTTCGCAATGATATCCGCCAATTCTCAGAAAAATAAGTTTATATAACTTAGAAAAGAAATGAATAATGTTATTTAAAAATGAAATATGAATTACGAATGAAACAAAACAAAACTGTAAATTATGTTTTGTATCTTGTAACTATTAATAAATATAAGAGTTTAAATTCATCATTAAGCATTAGGATAGTAGCGTTTAAAAAAAAATTTATTTGGCGCTACAATTAACATCTATCTATATTTTATTTAAAATAAATTTAGCACTGAATTACATACACAACGTTGCCATACTAATTGACAATGTTCGCAGGTGTAGCGTTTTTGTCAAAATCAACCATAGCGCTCTGATTGGTGGACTGACAACTTTAATATAGTAATGTAATAATGATTGAGAAAGCAATTAGTTCAGAGGGCGGACTTTTGAGCCGATCTCTCTATTTTACAATTATCAAATAAATCCCTTCCAAGGCCTAAGTAAATCTCTTATCTGGTAGACTTGGAGAGACTCTGTCAGTCAAAATTTTGGATCAAATATACAAAATCGGTTAAAATCTTGGTGTGATGTTCGACAGCATGTGAAGTTGGAAGATATATGTCTTGGAAGACTCAAAGACCTTCTACCAATTTAGACGAATCAAAGACTGCTTGCCAACTAAAACGCGCAAATGGTCATTAACTCACATTGGCCACTTCTGCCTCGTTTATAATGACCCGGCGAGAGGGGCCTTGCACTTGAGAGGGTCTTTAATTCGTGTATCAGATTCATATTCGGCATTCCCATAACGCCACACTTCTACAACAAACTTGGGTGGCTGAAATTGAAAAAACAGAAAATATTTTCTGGGGTGTTATGTGTTTGGTCTCTTAACGACCCTCTTATTTAAATAGAGAATTAATGTAAAAGTGAAAATATCTAGTGGGGCTCAGGGCGAGTCTACTTGATGCCAAATCAATGAGGAGGAAGCAAAAATTGTCAATTAAAATATATACCATTGTTTTAGGAGGCAAGAGCCTCTATCAATTTATGTTTATAAAATAGTGATGATTATAATTCTTAAAAAAATGGTTAAATCATAAAATGTGTAGATTTTTTTTCATTTGTATAATAGTATATCTTTCTTATTTTAAATAATAAATTAAATTTTATACGTTGGTTGATGATTACCTTTTTGGATTCCATCAATGTGGAGGTGGTCACCGGCGGATCGAGCCTGCAACAAAAAAGGAGATGTTGCATGAGAAAAAAAAGTTTTCTAATAGAGATTGTTTAAAGATAAAGAGAGAACGATCGGGGATGAATTGGTCATTATTTATAATTGAAAGTTTCTTTATTCGTTTTCATTCAAAAGAAACTTTTTTTTTTTTTTTTTCAATAGATCCTCCATCTCTTTGTTTAGTATAGATTTTGTAGAGTTTTATTTTTTCAAAGAAAAAATTTTGGGGTAAACAGCAAAATAAAAATATTTATGTGCCAAAGAAAATCCAAATACTTTTTAATAAAATATCAACAAATCATGATTAATAATAACAAAATAAAATTGTAAACTTTAGCAAAGTACAAAAAAGTAAAAAAAGAACAAATGTTAATAAATGGCCTTTCTCGACTTTCTCAGGTACGTATATATATGTGAATTATCACAATTCTTAGACTTTAGGTAAAGTACCACTTCCTGTTGTCAGAAGTGGATCAAATTTTAACCGTGGTCTGATTTTGATATAATGTATCCAACATTTTACTCATTTCATTTATCTCATTTTTGAGTTAGCACTATTTTTAGAGAAATGTTTCAGGCAAAGTACCTCTTCCAATTGTCGGAAATAGTTGATCGAGATCTATGATTTTGCACTGAAATCGATTAGTACTGCTATTATAGAAGTGTAGTATATAAAGATAAATATATGTTACTTTGATAAACTATAAACTTAAAATTTTTACTAAAAAAAAATAATAAACAACTCTAATCTAACTTCATATATATGTAAAATTTGTTTGACCTATAATAAAGCGTGTTCGAGTAATCGAGTTGTATCGAGATGTATAAATTATTTTAAAAATTTTCCTCTAAAAATGACTAAGAATATAGGTCTCCTAATGACCAAGAATATAAGTAAACTTTCCCAACAATTAAAATGCAAAACGACTAAGAATATAGGTTTCCTAATGACCAAGAATATAAGTAAACTTTCCCAACAATTAAAATACATAGGCTTATAGACACACATACATAGATAATTTGAAAAAATTGTATTTTGGGACTCAAGGAGGTCCAAATTGTCAAGAACAATCCAAATTTTTGGATAATTAACCCATACTATTACCCAAAAGAATAAAAATAAAAATTTCTTTATTTTTTGTCACTCTAGTTTTATATTTCAGAGAATGACATGTTGTAGTTAGACAAGAGATTAAATGTATTGGAATTATATTGTATTTTGTATTATTTTTGTATTGTATTATATCATTCAATGCGGTTT
>JAAAKE020102497.1:0-18131 GCA_010014785.2 Anisolabis maritima
AGTGAACAATTCAATTTTTTAATATTAAAAATTATGTATATGTTACATAGGGGGGCATAAGAATTTTAGAAAGGCTAAGGTGGGGCATGGCACAAAAAAGGTTGGGAAACACTGTTCTAGACCTTCTGGATAAACAGCTGATTAAAAGTTTTAGCCAAATAAATATAATAATATCAAATTATTATCTCATAAATAGCCAAAAAATAAAAAAGCCTTTATATCTTTTCTAGCCTTTCTGATCCTAGAGACCTTTCAAGACAAATTTATTATTTCATCATTCCATGGATCAAATTATTTTTTATGCTGAACTTGCCATTCTATAAGAGATATTATTCTCCACAGGGCGTCTAATAATTACCACATTTTTTAAGATTTTTAAACAATTTTTGTTAGCTGATTTTGGTAAATCCGCTTTTTTCTTTGTTTTTTTTCTTTGTTTGAAATTTTATTTTTGGTTTTATTTAAGATCTCTTCCTGACTGTTTCATTTTAATCGGAATAAAATTGTTGTTAATATTGTTTTATTAATCACTACCATTTAATAATTTGTTTAAATCAAAAAGAAACTCATGCTTTGGAATATTTAAGTATGGTCTCAGAAAAAAAGCATTCTATGTATAGATATGAAAACATAACTGTATTTTAGAATAAAAAGATACACACACAATAAATAATAAATAAAACAGATATAATAATACATATTTGTCAAAATATATCGAAATGGCCTTGGCTGCCAAAAAGACAAAAAAAAAATGAAAATACACTTTGAAAAAATATTTTATAAATATTAAACATAAGTAGATTAAAGTTATTCAAATTTTATATTAAATATACTAAATATTTTAATTTTAATTTCTTAATTAAATATTTTAGTTCACAATAGTCATTAGGTCTTTTCATTTTCAAAAAAGAATCACAATGTACAATTTGCAAAATTTCCTTACATATATATTTAAAAACATCTCATTTATATTTTTTTTTAAAGTATAAAGGAGGTGGATAAAATCACGGTATATAAGGATTTATTTGTCTTTTCTCAAATTTATTTGAGGAAAGTAACATTTTTAGTTCTAAAATAAAAACTATGAACGCTAATAAATTTCCAAAAATGAGAATAATAAAAGCAATTTGAAGATCTTCTAAAGAGAAAATCTTAATTTTAAGATTCTCATTATCTTTCTGTTGAAATGAAATTCTCATCAATGATTTCCATTCCTCAAATGAATCCAACCATTGAGCAATTCCATTTTGATAAAACAATCTAAGAACATTGAACACCCGATTGAAATATGGGAAATCAAAATCTTGCGAGGTCACCGCTATGGGCGCCGCCATAATCCTCTCCTGCATTATATATAATCGTTTAAATTTGCTAATTTGATTAAGCGAATGAGCTGCCGACTCGCACGACGTCAAAAAAGCCAACGAAGAATTTGCATAGACATCGTTTAACGAATAGCTTTGATGTGCAAATGAATTGGATGTTGGTAGCCAATTTTTCTCTAATTGAAGCATAACAGGATCACTAGATGTCATTCTTCCAACTTTATTAAATAAAATAGCACACAATAAATTGTATTTACAAACAATTTTGAGACCAAAATCCTTTAATTGGATGAGATGATTAACGGCTTGATGATATCTTGGGGAGCCCAAAAGGGAATAAAGACTCGATTGAGAACCATTGACCAGAATTATTGAAATTAATATAATAGAAATAAAATGGATCCGAAGAGGAAATCTCTGTATCCTCTGGACTGCTTCAACGGGATATGAAATGTATAGTCCGGAGATGACGACGAAACTCAGGTAAAGATTCCTTGGGGCTTTCTGAATTAAGAAATCAATAAAGATGGAAAAAATTAAACCCCCAACGATAAAACCCCAAACCGGCCATTCGAAACTTCGAAAGAGAACTTGCCAGGACGGGAATTTAAGGCTCTCTTGAACCACCAAACAAATCGTCATGACGTCGTAAATATACGAGAGGTCCTTGCTATAAATGGGCTCATTTGAAATGAAGAGATCATACTCGTAGAAATCTTCCGGGTTTTCAATCAAAGTAAAATTCCAATTTTTTAATATATAATCCCGAATCACTTTATCCTTTTCAGATTTAATTTCGTTCACTCCCGAAAAGATTTCATTAAAATACGAACTGAATAACATCGGAGCTCCCAGGAAATTCATTTTCCGATTGAAATAAACTTTTTCCAAATTTTTTATCATTTTTGCGGAATTATTATACTGTCGAGTCCATAATTGATAATCACATGTGGTCAAGTTATGTATAAAAATCAAATTTCGTACAAAAGTTTTCCAAATGCTTTCAGTAATATTATTTAAATATTGTCTTAAAGCATTTTCGTTTTCAAATTTCGCATTGTCGATATAAATAATCAAGTTGTCAGTAGACAAGAAATGAAGACCTCCTGGATATTGTATGTTATTTTTAAAAAAATCAACAATAATGAAATTATGTTCATTTAAACGATTTCTAATGAAATTTTGACGCCTTAGTTGATCATTAAAAAGAGGCCGGGGCACTTTTTGATACACTTGTTTCGTTAGTTCATCAACTGCTTGCTCTTTGTTTATATTTCCAAGCCCGAAAATAAATGTTGCACGATCAGAATCAAAATGTTGCGAGCAAATTTCAATGAAATTATCAAAATCACACCTTGATGTAGAAGATAAAATATTTTTTAGCAAGATCTTGGATAAAGATGCTTCTGAAGAGAAAATTGCTTGAAAGAATAATACCAACAAAAGGGACGACATTTTTAGTATATTGAGGCTACTTTAACTGTATGTCCGACTGTTCGTTTTAATCTTTAATTTTTTTAGGAATTTCTTTGAATAGTCCACTCTCACTCAGTTAAATCAAGGCTAAAGAGCATTTTTTGAAATTTAATCTAAATTATAGCGTTTGGTAGAGGTGGCCCTTAATCCTATAGATATTTGGTATTGGTCACCAATCCGTGGTTCATTTGTGCTTAACACTGATAATCCCGACAGCATAATTTTTTACCTCGGACTAAATCAGTCAGCCATCTACATTTAAGTAAAACGAATTGATTTAAACAAAATTTTAATTAAATTCCACAAATGTTGAAGATTAACATGACACTTTTTTATATAATCGCAATCTCTCTTTTAAATTTTATCTTGAATTGAATTTATTCACCGAACAGAGAAAAATGCCCTTTAACCAAACATTTTATATCGACTGAATTTTAAAAAAATAGGAAATTTGATCACAACCAGTATACCCTTTTATCTATTTATCTAATCTTGATTAGTTTCATTTGAAATTTTATACTAGAATAAATAATGGAATATAAATAATATAAGATCAGGTAAAAGATATGTTCATAATAAATTGCTTTAAATACATAAATATTGGAATATCATTAAGAGTAGGATCAAAGGTGGGTGGGGCTTAATTGGCAATTATATATATTTTTAAAAATTTTTTTCCCAAATCAAAGGTTCTTTATATATTTTATTTTTTTAATATATTGAAATATACAAAATTGTTTAAATAATTATTTTCAATAATTTTGTTGTTCCTTTTTTTTCTTTCTTTGCCATTATTCCATGATTAATGATGGGACGGAAAGAGAGCAAACCGGCCCGTCGAACGACCTGGCACTTAATGATTAAAGAGGGATGAAGACTCGAATAACTTGAAATCCATATGTACACCAACTGTGAGGCCCTGCATGATAAGTGTTCTAATTATGCCTCCTATTTAGGAGATCGTTAAGGATAAAAGTTAGAAGTTATTTGTTCAAATAAAGATTTATCGTAATTATAATTAGAAATATTTTGTATATGGCTAGTTAATGGTTAAAGAAATTTGATTTTTCAAATTTATTGATTATTCGAATGTTTTTCACTTTCTCTTACCTATATATGAAATATGTAGTGAAAAAGTATTGTGATCGCAAAAAAATCGATGTCGAGATTTCAACGGAAATATGCGTTTTTAGGTCCCCTGCATCTAAAAAATGGGTCTCGCTAAATGGTTTGTCTGGTCTATGTGTGAACAAGATTTCTCAAAAATAAAAAACTTTATATTTAAGCTTTTGAATATGGCCAGGGGTACTAGTTCTTTACAGATGTACTTTTTTAGTTTTTTTCGATTTTCCCAAAATTTGCTCTAACGATTTTAATTAAAATTCATAAAACAATTATTTATTGTTTGAAATGTATAAACCCTTAGCGCCCCCTCCCCCAAATTGTTTGGAGCCCACTTTACTCTTGTACGATTTTGGGTTTTTTGTTAGTTTCTCTTAAATTACTCAAACAATTAAATTTGCTATACATTAATTGTTCTATTAAGAGATTAATTAAGAGAATGGCTATCTTAGGGGGTCCTATACAAAAAATTGAGTGACAGCACTTCACTCAACTTCCCTTACCTTAAGTAAGAGAAAGTTGTGTGATGTGCATTTATCACACCAGATTTTTTATGGCTGTAGAATTTAATTTGAATAAGGGACGGAATTCACGGACGCACCCAAGTAAAAATTAAAAACAGATTTATTCTTGATCTCAACGTTGTCTACGCCTGTCGTGTCACCCACTTCCTGAAGGCTAATAAGTAGTCAATAAACAAATTAACCGAACTGCAAATATTGACTACTTATTATCTCAAAGATCCGAGGTCATCATTAATAGAAGACACAATATCCTGGCGACTGAGCGTATAGGAAACTCTCCCCAATCTAATTGAGTGCAGAGTACTATCGTGCAAAACAGTGAACGGGATTGGAGCTTACAGTCATGAGATCATTGAGGTACATAAGATATAAAATGGTAGCAAGTACCGAACCTTGGGGACTTGGAGACATTGATTGTATGAGAATCAGAAGTACCTCCGTCGACAACAGTTCTTTCGATCAGCTAGGAAGCTTCTGATCCACAAACAAAGATCCGAAGAGAGGATAAAGGTTGGAAGTTTTGAATATAGATATGCCAAGGTAGTCAATATTTACAATTCGGTAAATGTATTTATTGACTACTTATTAGCCTTGAAGAAATGCGTGACTGATGTTAACAACGTCTGCAACCAAACAAATATGTTTTTATTTTTCACTTGGCTTCATTCGGCAATCCCGTTCATAACTCAAACTAAAGCGGGTAACCCATGATTTTTTCTTTAATTTTAAGTGTTTTCCATTCCATTTAGACTATAAACTGTACAATTATATTGTATGATGATTTAGGTTGGGATTCAAATTAGCAAATTAGTATTAATAAAAAAGTCCTGAATGTCTTATATATCAACAAATATATATATATATTTATGATATATAGTTATTACATTCATTTCCTCTTTCCACATCAGCTGAATCAATTGTTGCTTTACTTCCGTGATTTAGGACT
Organism: Anisolabis maritima; assembly: GCA_010014785.2. Classification (NCBI taxonomy): domain Eukaryota; kingdom Metazoa; phylum Arthropoda; class Insecta; order Dermaptera; family Anisolabididae; genus Anisolabis; species Anisolabis maritima. Next base: position 5,394 of record JAAAKE020102497.1, read on the forward strand.
CTCATAACACTCTTGTATTTTTATTTTGCTGACATTTTTTCGCCTCTAGTATAATTTTAACACTACTCTCTAATATAAATAAATGACATTAATCAAGACTATGAATAAAATTTCTTCCTTTCATAAAATAATGCATTAAATTATATAAATCAAAATGTCAGATAAAAAGAATTGTCGACCTCACATGATGGTCGACTTAATAATTTATTATTCCTTTACTAATAAATCCACTTGTAGAGTTAAGGTTTTAGATGAAAATTTGATAAAGTCAAAAAATCTGAAATATGCAATATTTTATCAATATCAAGTTTTCTCTGCGACGTTTAATTGAATATCTAATAATCATACTTTTGTATTTATAAACTTCAATCAGAGAAGGTGGGAGGGGGGCACCCTCCAAATTTTGTATAACCGATTACACGAAGGTGGAGCCTCTTTAGAGGTGAATTATATATATTATATATATTAATTTTTGCATCTCTAGGGAATGAAGGAGAAATAGCCTATTGGAAGGTGAAGCTCCGCGCATGTCTTTTAGTCGTACGTTAACAAATAAAAATAAATAACTTTCCTGTGCCCCTTCTAAAAAATAAGAATTAAAAAACAAGACTTTTAAAAATATATATTGTAAATATTTATTTAAAAGATAAAATATCTTCATTTTGGATTTATTACAAACAAAAAATATACAAAATCATTTTTGTAATATCAAGTGTGTGATAAAAATATCTTTATATAGTAAATATTTACATTTAAATGTTCTATACAAACTTATTACAAACACTCTCACTTGAAAGATTATTTTGTTTTCCATAAAAAAATAAAACTTATCAAGAGACGAAAGAACATTTTAGAGTTTATTCCTTATTAGAGTGATTGTGTTATATATAGCAAAAATTTTTTTTAAATAACAAAATAGAAAATATGAATTGATAAGTGGAGAATAAATAAATAAGTTAAAAGTATGAAAGGTAATAAAAATAAAAATATTTTATTAACTGATGCAGAAAACTTTTTTTGGCATTTTCGAGGAAGTAATAAATAAATGATTTAAAGTCATCTCAAATTTATATAATAAATATTTATGATTTTCCATTTACATTTAGGGTGGTCGCATACAAATCCATTTGCGCGTGTGCTCGACCGTTCATAAACTACCGAACTGGCCCTTTCTTGCTATTTTAGTCAGTCCCAACCACCGGTGTTCAAATGTAAACACTCGTGCCGCCCTCAAAACTAAGCCATGACAGATTTATCTCAATCTTTTTTTTAATTTATAGGAAAATAAAATGAAGATCCTGTATCTATATCTGGTCTTAATTTTTTTTTGTATATTTTTGATATTTATGGCCGATATAATATCAAGAATGGGCGTAAATATAAATATTTTAATATCAGTGACGCCTTTAATATGCCGAAGATTAATTTCTCAGACATCGAAATACAACATAATAGTCAAAATATTTTCTTTCTTGGCTGACTTTCTTAATAAAAGATTACTTTGACATTTTCCAATGTATTTACTATAATTATAAAATATTCAAATTGTTAACATTTATTTATTATTCTTCCAAAATCCAATATTCAAATTAATTTATAAAATTTTTGTCTGTATGTGTGTAATATATTGATAACTAAAAGTGAAATTTTTTATAAAAAAATATATCTCTTTATTAAAAAGTGTGAAGAATAGAGAGCTAATGGAGAAAATGTTTTATATTTTCCTTTGACGTTTCAGTTGCAAATTATGACTTTGGATTTGAAAATGAATAGCAACGTTGAAATGAAAATATAAAATATGTTTTCTTCATTATCTGTATATATATATTTTTAAACTTTTCCAGCCGATTTTTCAGACATCACTTTTCACTATTGCTAACGATCATCACATCTTATTTCATTGTAAGAATTAAATTTTCCTATGTGATTTTAAAAGTAGACGTAAACATATAAAAAAATGAATTATTGGTGTGGCTAAGAGAAAACTTTAAAGTCAAAATTGTCAAAATATGAAAATGTGAATAGTAATAAATGTGTAAAATTTTCAATTAATTTTAAAAGTGATATGTGAATTAAAAAAATTCGAAGGTGATATATGTAAATCAGGAGTATAAAGACGGTATTCCTTTAGTGAAGATTTACATTTGGTAAATAAATAAATATATATTAATCTCGAGGACTTTCCAATCTAAAAAAAATGTATGTAATTAATAAGTATATAGAATATGAAAATTTTAATATAATATCGTTTAAAAAATGTTTTGTCTTTTTATATTTAATTAAAAAATAATAAATTAAGACAATTTTATTTATAGGCCTTAAATAATCGATCTTTGAATAAAGGATTTTCAACTTTTTCTCTTTTTTTGATATTCGTATTATGATTTGATAAAATTAATGCTGGCCATTTGGCATTTAAAGCAGCCCATTCATTTACAAACCATTCGTAAGGTTTGAAGTTTAAGAGAACCCACATACTTTCAAACATGACAAATGGATTGTCAGTAGAGAGTAGAAAGTTATGATGATGATTAGCCCTTCAAAATGAATCCCCCACCATACGTTTTCAAATACTAAGGTCACTAAGGATTGGTAAACAACTTAAGATAGCGAAATTGATATAATTTATATAGTTGAGTTTTTCACTTTCTTATATCATGGTACTCTCTTCTTGTCTCTTGAGTTAGGAATTAATAAAAGCGCCTAAAAAAAAGATTGGTCAGAGGCTTAATGGAGGAGGAGGATGAGGAAAGTATATCATAAAGAAAACAAAGAAAAAATGCCAGCCTTAGCTCGGCTAATCCATAGTCAACTTCCACTTAGTCGCATGAGTGGTTAGCTACTATATATATTTCTTTAAAAAAGTTATTTTATAGAATTTGTCAAAAAGGAATAAAATAGTCCATACGAGAGTGGAGTTTAGAGGCAAATATGGAGGGGATTGAAAGAAAATTGGCGAGAGCTTCAAATGCTTAAATTAATATTGTTTTTGTTTCTAGCTGGATGTTTTCCTGTTTGCGCAAATGAATATCACTCTAATAGAGCCAGTGCTATAATTTTTACTACATTATCAATTAAATATTTATATATATTTATTTTTATATACCTATCTGTTCTTACCTCTCATCTCTACCTCTATCTTTGCAATGCCTACTTTCTAAACATTTCTCACTCCCTTCCTCATATGGGCATAGCAATGTTCTATAAAAGACGAGTTAGCCACATTTATAGTGCTATAAATACTTATTGAATAGGAATGATTTATTTGGCACTTAATAATGATTTTAAAAAATAAGAGGCTCAAAAGATGGGAAATAAATAAAGTTCTTTTTGTCCAAAAATAAATTTTAGTGATTTTTTCAATTTTTCTATAGCGATCCATTCACTTTCAAAGCGCTGTACGAGCCTTTGTATGTGGAGGGATTTAAGTTGGGCCAAATAATTAGAAGAGCGTTTTGAGGTTTGAAATGTCAACTTTCAAACTTCCTAACCGGCTGCCAGTACAATTATAAAATGACGATCTGTCAGTTTCAAGTTTTGAGTGAGCCCATACAATTGCCAAACCGACCGCTTAAATCTCAAAACATTTTTCATGATATAATCCCACATAATAAAAAAATTACCTTTCAATAGATAATGAATCATCCTCTTCTATAGATGACGTGTCTTGAGGTGTAAGAAAGACAAACTGATTTCCCATTTTGAGTCGAGCATGCTCCATTAAAAGATCTAAACACACCGATCTATTAATCTTGTCCATAAAGACATCGAATTCATCGAGGATGAAGAAGGGACAGGAGATAGTTCCCCAAATGGCAAGGATCAATGAGACCGTATAAAAGGAGCGTTCACCTCCAGATAGGGAACGAACTTCCTTCTCTACTTTGATTGACCCTTGTTTAGAGGGCTCAATGACGATATCAAGCTTCTCGTTTTCATGATTCACATCCAAACGACCCTTGGAAAATAATAAATCATAGTTAAAATAAATAATGTGTTGAGAGATTCTTCTTCTCTTTTACCTTATAAGCTCGTTGTTCTAAAATAGAAGTGAACATATATTGTACATTTACAATAGTATATTTTGCAATCTTTTGATATATTTCATCACGAGTTATCATATAATTTTGAAGAACCTGCAAAAACAATTTTTCTCTGTAATCATTTTTTCATTTACGAGGTTTTACAAATATCCAGAGCTGAGCAAACTCAATGGTGAATTTATAAATTGTTATATGCAACTTACGTATTTATTATATTTGAAACTTCAAATTTTGGAAAAGTGAATCTTTTGTCTTTGGTCATCGAAAACTACATAATTATAAACAATACAATTGTATTAATTTAAATTAATTGGTAGTCAATATAATTTAAATAAATTTAGGACAGAAAGTGAACCATTAACCCTTAGATCATGAAGCGAAACCTCTAGGGACGGAGGTTACAAATATTAAAATTTATATTAATAGAAATGACAATATATTCATATATACACTATGAAAAACAAAACCTGGATAAGCATATAGGCGTAATTATTAATGATTGAGTCAATAAATGAACTTTAAGAAAATGTAATTTCAATTGATTTTCAAGAAATTATGACCATTCTTTAACAATTTCATTATGTGTGATGGTGTGTGATTTAAGAACCCTTAATGGCTGAGAAAGAAATTATATATACAGGTTTTTAAACACTTATTATTTTATCAAATTATTGAATTTTGTTTAATTCTATAAATCTTTGATTACCGAGGAATATCGTCTGCTTTTTTTTAATTCCTTGTTAATTTCTTCAAACTTATTTAATTTAGAAATATATTCCGTAACGACATCTTGATAGGTTCCTTGGATCGATTCATGGGTAGTAATATAGGCGTTCAGTTTTTTCAATTCAGTATCTATTTGATCAGGATCCCTAAAAAAAATTCATCAAAACAGAATTATATAATAGACAATCCTGAATTAAAAGTTTTGAAAAATTTTTATTTTTTTTAGCATAAAAATATATTTTTCTGACCCTACTCTCAATTGAGAATTGCTTCACTTTTTACTCACCTTTGCGTTTCAATTCGTTCTCCAAGATGACTATTTTCTGATATTTTTTTATCCACTTCTTCTTTTTTTTGATTAATTAATTTTATTAAACTATCTTTACGATTTGAAGAGTTTGCTATTGTAATTTTCATTTCTTCTACGTCCTTTTGGTATACAGAAAATTTCTTTTTAATTTCTCCTAATTCATTCTAAAAAATATACATGAATAATGTAAAAAGTTGAAAATATTCATGAAAAGCTGGAAAATGCCTTCAATAAAGAGGAACTTCAGGTGAAGTTGAATGTAATTAAAAAAATAAAGTTGTTAAATGTATATTTTGAAGATAATTGGACAAATAAAAGTAAGAAAAAACTCTCCTCAGGGTCATATATTAACATAGAGCAAAAATAATCGCATTGTTCTTCTTTAAATAGCCTTCAAATTCAAAATAACTAAAGATAGTAACGGCCGCTGGAATCGTAATTATGGCTTTTTCAATATAATATATACATATATATGAAATCTTAATGGCCACATCAGAAGAAAAAATGACTATAAATCAAATAAAAAAAAAAAAAAAAAAAAAAAAACCTAAAGATAGTAAAAAACTTCTTACCCGGCATGGATCGAATTTCCCTCTTAAAGCATTGATTTGTTCCTGTACTTTGGAAGTCTTTGCCTTATATTCATTTTGAATCTCTTCTGCTTCATCACACGCATCTTTTATTCCTTGCGTTTTAGAACAAAGTGTATTTAATTTCTCTTCTAATTCATCAATTTCAGCAGTCTTGAAAAATAAAAAATAAAAGGGTTACTATTAACTCAATTAATTAATAATCTTGAGAATTTTTAGATAGGTTTATATAAAGGTCGATTAGATAAAGTTTATTTTGGATCAATTCATTACGGTTTGGATTACAGTTTAATTTGTTTCAATATTTTCTTAAAATAGAAAAAAAACCTAACTGAACATAAATCATACTGTACTGAGCTGCGTTGTTCTTTATTATTATTATTGTATTATAAAAGTAAAGTTTTCTCACCAAAGATGCTACTAGAGGGGCATCAATTTCATCCTGTTGTTCTTCACGCAATTGTTCAAGTCTTGAACGAATTTTATATTGTTCTCTTTCATACTCTTGTAACATATTATTGTGTCTTGTCAATTCTATCGATTCTCCGTGTATTTTTTCATTTAAAGCTCTTTGTTGTTTCACACATTCTTCTATCTGAGTTTTTAAATTTATTCTCTCCTCTTTTAATGAACTAAAAAATAAAATTAAAATTTTGAATTGAAATAAAGTCCTGATTATTTAATATTAAATAATTTAAATGAAAAACTTTTTATATAAATAAAGTAAAAATTACTTGATCGCTTCTGTCCGGTCCACTTGCAACTGACGAGCTTGCAAAGTTTTTGGTCCCGCGTAGGTTTTGTAACCAGGATAAGGAAAATAGACGTCAGCACTTTTTGTTAATGCCTTTTTACAGTTGGTTGGCACTAATCTACCATCAGAGAGAAGACGTCTCGCATCACTTGGATCATCGATTAGTAGAATTGTCTCGAGAGCCGCTTGATCTATCAGGAGATTAAATACATTAATCTCTGAAATATCCAATGTTTTAATAAAACTTCTATATTTTTCTGAATATGTTTCATTGGGTCTTATATCATGTTTCTGAAAAATAAATATATAATATTAAAAGAAAGAAATAAAATAGCAAAATAAAAACAAAAAAATTAGATGGGGCATTCGAATCTTCGAATCCTGAAAAAAAAAAAAAAAAAAAAATTCAAGATTTAGATTCGTAACCCTTATAGTTTAATATATAATTTCATTGACCAATATATTCATATTATTTACTAATGATTAATTTTGAGTCTCCACGGTACTGGAGTATGAGTCCTCTTCGAAGTAGAATAATCAACAATGCCTCCTCCCGCCCTACTACCCCCTCAAAAAAAAAAAGCATTTAAAAATTGGAACTATATTTATGATATAGTTTCTCACAATTTAAAATACTGATACTGATATGATAGTTGCCTTATTTATAGCCTAATTATTTCCACAAAATTAAAAAAATTTTGATCATCTCGTCATATGCGTCAAAAAATTTTCTCCTCTCGATCCTGAATTTATTGAAACGAAATATTAATATATTAAATTCATTTTAACTACAATAATTACCCATTCATAATAAACCAAAACATATTTTACACACATACTAACATACCAGACACTTCAGTTATTTACATTTAGATATCTGAAAAAGGGAATCAAAGTTTTTCTTGATATCGAAACTTTTTTTCCTATTTATATTTTATATCCCAGGAGAAAAGATAAAATATAAAAAAATCAAATAAGAATAGCAAAAAATTAAGTATACCCAAAGAATGTGATAAATATATAAAAAAACAAACAAACAATCAAATATGTAGATTATATACATTTGATAAAAATTTAGTGGTGTATATTTTAGGCTGTCCATGTGAGATTACTCTATTGAAAATTGATTTCAATACTTTTAGATCGTTTTCATTATCACAGATAAAAGTTGAGAGATATGATCTAAGATAAGATTCGACTGCTGGAATCCAAGAAGAATCTTTGACTCGAATAAAACTTCCTTAAAAAAAAAAAAAAATTATTAAATTAAATAAAAAAAATTAATAAAGCTATGTTTCCACTTTGCATGATCTGGTCGTATATATGGCACATATAAAACATCAACATGAATCGATTTCATTTATTTCCTATGAATCCGCTCCAAATCCAACACTCTAGTCCATAGAGAATGAATGAAAATGATACATGCATTGAAATGCGATACGGACCGCTAGTGGGCTCGAGTCTTTAAAGTAATACAACCTAAAGGTCCTATAGGCTTTTTTATAAATTTCCCTTTGGAATGAGCAAAATTAATTTGCTCCACTAGATCGTTCATATAATGTCCAAAAACTGATAAGTTATCACTATGTTTTTTCATTTGACTAATTTGCGTTTCAGTCGTATCTAAAAAATTGCAAAAAATAAAAAAAAAACAAATAAATACAAATAAAATAAAAACTTACCATATTTTCGTTTTAAACGATTGAGTTCTTCTTTTAATGGAGGAATTTGTTCTTTTAAATTATTATGATTGCTTGTCACTTGAGTACGATGATATGAAGTGGTTTTTACTCGAGCGGAAATTGTTTCATATTTCTCTTCAAGTGTTGCTATCTCTTCTCGAATTTCTCGTTTACGTTCAATGTTTTTTACTTCATGTCTATATCGAGAGAAAAAATTGAATTTATAAAACAAGCTAAGGCCAGGGTCAAAAACTCGATTCTATATGATTTTCTTTTTTCAAAAAATAAAAAGTAAATTCTCTTCTAAGACCAAACGAAATGGATTATGTATCCAGCCATATTATCTTATACCGAATAACTATTTTTCTTCCAATGGAATTTCCAAATAAAATTAATTTAAGACTATCTTATAATGAGAATGGAAGGTAGCCTGACTTAATACAAAGTAAAGAAATATTCCAGGCAACATTTTTTGCCCAGCTAAAGAATAGAAAAAATGATAGAAACTGGATGAGGTAAATTGGCATACATACAGTATATGATTGTAATTTATATCCTCAATCAGGATCTATTATTTCTATTATTAATAGAATAATTATAAATTCTTACTCATAATTTTTGGAAATTTGTTGTTTAAGGTGTTGAATATTATGATTTGTTCTTGTGATTTGATGTTCATGATCCCTAAATTGTTTTTGTTTTTGTTTATAAAATTCCTTTTTTAGTTGTTCCTCTTCATTACATTTATTCAATTCTGTTTCTAATGATTTATATTTTTCTAATAAATCCTTTTCTTTATTTTGAATATCAGAAATTTTATTTTGATAATCTTCTAAATATTTCTCTCTCCGATCTTTTTTTGATATGGTTTCTTGTATTTCTTGATTAATTTTCCCAATAGAGTTTTCAAGATTTTTTACATCTAATTCTAAAGAATTAATCTAAATAAAAAAAATGGTATAAATTAATTCAAATGAAACAAGGAATATCTATCTCAGGTCCATCAAGTACGACCCGTTGAGAAAAACTCAGATAAGGCATTAGTTATCAGTATTTTTTTTTTTTTAGGTTTTATCATAAATTATAAATTTAAAATCATCAGATTAACGAAATTATTTTTAAAATAAAATATTGAATAATTAAGATGGAAAATTGGCTCTAGTCAGATACAGTATGGGCTTGATAACTAATTTATTAAGTAAATATAGTTTGTTCCACAAAATACATGAACTTCCGAAAGGTATTTAACGCATTTAAGTTTTTTCATTCTGTAATATGGGATCGGTTCATATACTTGATGGAACATTTATTTATGAATATGGGAGAACATATCTACTAATATACTTTATTATATACTAAATATTATTATTATAATATATAGTAAATAATTTTATCTTAGTATCTTATTTTTTGCTCACCTTGCTCCATTCTAATTCTTTCGTTAGTTGCTCTCTTTGTTTGATCTGATCCTTAACTGATTGCATTAAACGATATTTTTGCTCTAATTTTTCTATTTCTTTTTTGGCTAATTCTAATGTCTAAAAAAAAAAAAACTAAATGTATATATATATATGTTTAAAACAGTATTTTTTTACTTTCATTTATCAAAGGTAATTAAAAGGAAGAATTGCTGTTTTCGTTCCTCGAAAATTTCAACTGATATTCACAATTTGAGTATCCCTGACTCTGAAAATATCCTTTTCGTAAATTGGTTCGCCTGTACTACAAGCTAAACTATAAATATTATAACGAAGAAACAATCTTCTTCTAATGAATATAGAAGAGAAAGACTGGATAATAGAGATAAAAATACCATTTAAAGTTGTGTTATTAACTTTTTCAAAATTGCTGAAACAATTTAAAAAAAATTTAGATATTGCTTTTCCACATATGAGGTAAGTTATAAAGTCCCAACAAATACAGGAATTAATTCCAAAGGAGTATAAAAAATTATTTATATAATAGTGGTAGGTATAATAATTGAAATAAGTTGCGCATACGTCGCACACTTTCAATTACACAGATTACTATTGTATTTATTGGAAGTAACTTATTGAAGCTCAAATGAAGTCACAGACCAGGGGAGAGAGATGCCAATAACAAATATCCACTGGATTTCAATAATAGATATATACAGTTATATCCTCGATTAATGAATAGAATTGCGCGAAATTACCATGTTAATCTTGACTTCGTTTTCAGAGAGAAAAATATTTTGCCAGAATAGGGATACATTCATATGTAAAGAAAATGAAGTTTTTTTTTCAAAAAAAACAATCCAAAGCATATGTAGCTTTGATGAAAGAAAAGTTTTTATATTAAATAGGACTAGAAATTGGGAACTTCATTATCAGAGGTAATGTTAACCGAGTTATGACTATTTAATTTTTCATTTAATAAAAAATTCGATAAGTGAAAGGTGTGTAGCAACAGCAGCACCAGTTACCTTTTGTTTATTAGAAAGTATATATGTTATTTCTTTCAAATTTTTTTCAATATCCTCATAGATATGTTTAATATTATCCAATTGTGTTGCTCGCATTAAAAGATGATATTTATCTTTCGGATTGTTTGAAACTAAAAATGTTCGTGCCGTATCTTGATTTAAAATTGCAATAGGATTGTCAACTTGAATATTGAAATATTCAATAATTTTATTTAGTTCATCTCGATTTGATGCAACAACTTTTCCCAGGTAATTTTTTATTCTATAAGATGAACTCCCTTCTGAACTGAGATTTCGGACAATACAGATTTTATCACCGTAAATGTCTGGTTTGTATGCATACGTTCCTATATTATATAAATATACTTCAATACTGGCTCGGTTTTGACCTTTCTTGATAAATTCTGAAAAAAAATAAATAAATAAATAAAAATAAATAGATAAATAAATCTAAACTAGGTGAGTAGCCCAGTTTCGGCTTTACATCTCTAAATCTACTCTAGTTTCTTTTTGGTGCTTATGTTAAAATGTCGAAAACATATTTGCCTTTTAATATTATATATATATATATATATATTCATTCAACACTCCGTCTCCCGATAAAACCGATACACCGCTCGACTAGCCCAACATCCTACAGAACAATCTATATAAAAGAAAGAAAATAATTTATTTAATTTATTTAATGGGATATTAAAGAATAGATTCGGCCTACTATTCCAACGGGGATAATACATTCTTTTGAAATGGTCTTCAAACCGGTTCGAAATTGTGAAGCGCATCACACAAATTTGAAGGCTCAAAGTACACATGAATAAGACTAACTGGTTTGAAGTTCTTTGTGAAAGGAGATAATAATTGCATGTCATTTATTCAAATGAATCAATAGTAATAGCAATAGATTCCTTCATTAAAATAAACAAAATCATCTTATAGCATACAAATTTAATTCTAGTTATGCAACTTATTTATCTTATAGATTTTACATTCATTCTATTTTATATAATTCTTACAATATACACGGAATTTATATATTATTTATTTTATAGACTTTATATTAATTTTGATTAAGTTTGCTGATAAAACCTGAGTGTATATATATATATATGTTTATATTTTCAAATTCAAAAATTTGTAATTTGTAAGAAACAAATTGTATTGTATTGCATGATGGCCTCAGGCCAAAAGCCTCTAATAATAAAAAAAATGTCATTTATTCAATATTTATTTAACAAAATATTAATATCTTAATATCCAGATTTAATAGATATATACCTTTAATACTATTTCCTCTGTTAGTTGCTGAAGCTTTGCCTCCTAAAGCGATAATTATTGCTGTGAGAATTGCACTTTTTCCACTTCCATTACTTCCCACAATGTATGTAATATGTTTATTTAATGTAATCTCGAAACTTTCATGGCACATAAAATTCCAGAGGCTGACTTTTTCTATAGTGCCAGGTTTTTGATCCTAAAAAAATATTTTTAATTTAAATCAAAAAATATTTTTAATTTAAATCAAGTTGCCATCAATTATATACTAATGAGAATAGGATGAACTTTGCATATGTATACACTTATTAGTAAGACCATGGAGAGCCCCGGAACTTAATCAATTTTTTTTTCAAATTATCTGCCCAAATCCTCTCTAATTTCTAGTAAATATATACATTTCCACGATCTAAAAGAGGTATACATAAAAAAAGCGAAAATCTAGATTTAAAAAATCTAAATGAAAAAATAAATTTATTAATAGGTATGTTATTATTTATTATTTAAAGGCCCACAAGTCGTTTAAGAAGCTCTCTGGTTATATAATTTTTTTCCTTCATCACAATTGGCCTCAATAAAAAAAAAATTCATGTGGCTGGCACACAACAGACCTACTCAAATTAGATAATGTATTTTATTCTTAGTATTTTTTGGTTTTTAAAAAACTAGGAAATTTATTTAAAAATTCCTTTAACAAAAGTTATAAACAACAATAACTTTTATTTGAATTTATATATGTATATATATACTAATAGTTAATATTTTTCAATTAATATATTTATAAAAAATCTCAAATATATACAAATAGTGTCAATGTAACTACTGTTACTTTTTATAATTAATTTTTCTTATATTAATTTATGTTCTATATTAATATTTATTTATATATATTTATATTTCGATGTATTTATC
>JAAAKE020102508.1:0-18130 GCA_010014785.2 Anisolabis maritima
AGTAGTGGGATGGGTTTGCAATTATTTAGAAGTACCGGGATGGCATCCCACCCCATCCCGCCTCACTTCGAGCACTGTCTATATGAATATTAATAACGTGACTCTTTTATCTTTAATTATCTTTTATTTTGTCCCATATTTTCAGAGTTATTTTTATTATACTAGGTCCCATCTATTATTTCCTACCAACCTCGAAATACCATAAAAAAAAGCAAAGAAAAAAGAAAGACAAACTATACAGTAGCATTACTTGTTCACTTACTTTCTCAACTACTAGTATATTTTAATTTTCCGCCCTTATTTATTTAAATTAATTGAGTCACAATATAATTTAAATAAATGTTATTGTCCTGGGCGGGATCTAATGACCCAATAATAATGAAATCCGAGTCTTGTCTCTGATCCAAGCAGTAGAAGAACTAACTTCTTAGTGGATAAATAAATTAAAAAAATTTCCATATTTATTTTGAAAGTATTATTCTGCTATTTTAAGCAGATCAAAAGAATGTTTTATATTATTAACAAATACTAAGTTTTTAATGGCCTTTTTTTTAAAAAATGAATTTAGATAAAATCAGCATTAAATGTTTAAATGCTTATTATTTGATTGAAATAAAAAAAAAATTACTTCAATAATTCTTTTATTTATTATTAAGAAAAAAAAAATTATATATTCTACAAAGTTATGTGAAGTAAGCAAACTAGAAGAAATATTTTACTATTTATGGAATAACAAACAAAATGTATTTTTTTTTTTTTATTTCGGAAAATTATATATATTCTAATCAAAATTTCGATTCACGATTTTCAGAGAATAATATTTAATTTATTCCGGGTTAGTCTTTTTCCAAATGCTATCTTATCTCTAAAGGCTCCCTTTCTCCATCATGCCTTTAAATGAGATGGGGAAAACAGAAAGAATCCTCTTCTTTTCTAGTAAAAAAAAGAAAAAAGAAAACTAATACTCTCTCTTCTTATTTTAAAATTATATCAATTCTCTGAATAACTAAATGAGAATATGGTAAATTTTAATAAGTTATTGATTGATAAGCTTGAAATTTATTGTCTGATTAGAAATGTGCAATCTTTTAAATTAATTAAATAATTCATATATTAAATTAAAGCAGATTACTCAAGAGCAAGTTCTTGATCTCATTATTTATTTAATCGAACAGATGAGCAAAAACCACTCCTCTGTTTCTATAATAAACATCTCAAAGATTAACCATATCTTGTACAAACATGAATGAATAAAGAAAAGAAAAGAATTAAATAAATTATGGATTTCCTTAATTTATGATAAGATAAAGGAGAGTACCTTCATTGTATAGTGTTTCTAAACATTTTTGCTAGTGGCGCCCCCCCCCCCTCCCCAGTTCTCTCTAATGTGAAAATACAAATATATGACGAATTCTTTCTTTTTCTGTATTCACTTTACACTTTTTGATAGATGAAACTTAAAACTATTTTTTTTTATCAGAATGCATCTATTCTTATATTAGTTTCAAATATTAGATTTTTGAAACTTTTTTCAAGTCTTTGTGCCCCACAGATTTAGAAACTATTATGCTATATTGATGCTAAATTTCCAGATCGCTGATAAAAAGAAAAAATCTTTACATTTTATTATTATATAGCAAAAATTGTTTTAAAAAGGCCATAATATTAATTCAAGGGCTAAATGGCAAAATTCCTGAAATTGCAACTTGGAAGAAATATGTGTGGCCTGACAGGTATTTGAATGTATACACTCGTTAACTTAGAATTATAACCGCTGGAGGAATCTAGAATTTGCCATTTATTGGGAAGATATACTGAATTAGAATTAGAAAGGAATATTTATAGGATAAATAAGGGATAGTCCTCCTGATTCCTGGCAGAAACTATTTTCAAAAATGTCCATAAATTTGGCATTTTATAATTAAATCAATATTCACGATAAGATAAGTGGTTGTGCGCAGATCAGAGATATGTCAAGTGGGAGAAAGTCAGCCAGTGGAGTAGCCTCTATCGAAATAAAACTCCCAAATATACAAATCTTATTCTTTCAATTTCTTATTGAACTAATCTATACTATAAATTATTTTTTTAAATTTATTTTGTAAAGATGTGTATTTTAATATTTTGGCTCATTTCAGCTCTAGTGACTATGATGGCATTATCTAATTAAAGCCGAAATGTCTCACATTTTGGAAGTTTTATTTCTATAGGGGCTACCCTACTGGCTGACTTTCGTCCCTTTTCACATATCTTAAATCAATATTTATGGAAGTTTATCCTATATGAGTAAATAAATATATATATATCGTAAATATATTCAATATATTGGTGGATCTCGAAGGGGGTTAGTTGAAAACCACCCACTATTTCCAAATAAATTCTATTAGTCAGTATATAAATTTTTTGATTGATTCAAGGTGTCTATCTCTCGGATATTTTTTTTTTTTTGAAAATTCATATTTTCCGCAGATTCCGTTTTTTTTTTTTCACTCCCCTTTGTGATTTATTTATTTTTTGTTCAGTGAATATGAGTGCAAATATAAAACCCTGAGGTCAAAGAGAAGACATCGCATTTTGTCCCATCGCCATCCGCAAAGCATGCAGGTCGGGAAGGGAATTATGATTTTTTCGTGTGATGGTGCAGCTGCCCCCAATAAATCTCAATTTGTTTTGGATCAGGCGTTATGAATGGAGTGAGGGAGGCCTTCCCCCACCACCCAACACTTGGCGCCCCGACACCCATTCCTTCCTCCACTCCTGAGCCTTCCTCACTCCCACCATCGCTCAATACTCGTTTTGCACTAAAGTGTGCGCCGCCGCCGCTACTTTTTTTGTTTGTTCTATTCCAAAAGAAAAAAAAAAACTACAAAATATATTGTTGAAAAAAAAAATGTATTAAAATATATTTATCGCATCATATGTAATAAATCAAGAATATTAAAAAAATTTCTCTAAAATACAAAAGTGGTTTCTCTCGGATTTTGAAAGAAATTACTTTAATATATCATAAGAAAATTATCAAAAACAACAATATTTACGATCCTTTATATTTTAATCGAAGATAAGAAATGTAAAAATATTTGAACAAAATTGATGTTATTTTTGAATTAAAAATTAAATAAAAACAAGAATGGGAGTATTGCGATATAATCATTTAAATTAATAATATTTGGAGTGAAAGATGCGTCCTGCTTACGCCTAAAATGACATTAAAGATATTTGTCATATTTGTTGAGATATGAATTTCTAAGAAACAACAGGAATTTTTACACAAATTCCTTTGTTAATCTCAATTAATTATTTATTAATAATTTAAAGAGAATGTAATCCATCTGCCTTAGAGGAGAGATGGGGCTTTGCTGAATGATATGTGGTACAGAATTTCCCGTTGGGAGCGATAAATATATTTAAAATGGTTATCCATTAATTTGAATAAATATGAACGGAATCTATTGATCATAGATGCCAAAAGAGACTCAAAAAATTAGGGTTTAAGTAAAATTTTAAAAAATGTCGCACCCTAAAAGAATAATTACAGAATTCTTTCTTGCAAAAATTTTTCCAATAAAGCGTTCGCTAGAGTTAAAAAATATTTTCTTTATTTTTTGAATAAAATTTCAAAAATCACAAAATATTTTGTAAAAATATTATATTCTATATTAATATAAATGCAAATAAAACAAAAAGTAATTAATATTTTGTTTTAAAAAATCTAAAAAATTCATATATATATAAATATAAATATTTATTACTATTTAATACGCATGAATGAATCAAATGAATATCAATTCAAAATTCGGCTATTTAGTGAATTTAGGATTTTTCAAAGGCATTCACCCACCCCTGGCTGAGATGTTAGAGGAGTTAAATACAAGGGATTGGATTTCAATTCTGATAAAATTTTATATAAGCTAATTGGATATCTTATAACAGTATCTTTCAAATATTTAAGATAATTCTTTAAAGTCATGAACTTCAGAAGCTGAAAACTAAAAAAAAAAATGGTCTGAAGTGCAGGAACGTATTAATTTATTAGTGTTATGAATGTTCATTATGTAATAAATATTTAATTATTCTCAAGAATAACAAAGAACATTAACTGAACTAAATTAGTGTTAATTTTCTGATTTGTAGATATATATTTAAAACAATAGATAAAAAATGGAAATAAATTATAATTTTAAATCTAAATTTATATTTCAATAAGGGGAAAAAAAAAAAAAAAAAAAAAGGAAAATATATAAAGAAATATTTAATAAGTTATTTTCTAAGTGAATAATTGCCATGTCAATATATTTTACCCCCTTCCTAGTAGAACATTTAATATATTAATATTTTGGTTGAAAATTTTAAATAGAAATTACAAAAAAAAAGCACATAGAAAATGAGCCTGTTTCCTGTAACTTATCGAATTGTCCACAAAATATCAAATTCTACTAAGTGGTCCATACCTGCTAAGTGGGAGAATATTACATGAATAAAAGTCATTTCTTTTGCTACTAATAAGTTAGTCTTATCCTCTCCAGGTCTCTCCACAATATGAAGGTTGTATACCAGCTTGTTTTATATTTCGGCTATGTATTTTATTTAACGCCCACGCCGAATCGAGGATTAAAGAAAAAAATGACCAAATGCCTAATTATTACCTTGCTGTGCGAAATATTTAATCGGGATGTGAAAATAATATTATTAAAATTAAAATTTAATTTAAAATACTAGTTCAAAAAATGTCTTAAATTGAAAGTTAAAAATTAAAATGGTACGATAAGGTAAGGACGTAAACTAGGTAAACCATCTTTGGACAAAGAAAGTACCATATTTGGCCTCCTTTTAATCAATTTTTCTTAATTTCTTTGTTTGTTGATTATTTTTTTTTCTATAATTTGATACAAAATTTATATTTATTAATATAATTTTTAATTATTATATAATTTTTATTTATTTGTACAATAATTTTCTATATTTAATTAAAAATTCTAAGAGAGCAAGCTTTGCTCTGTATACTCTGTTTTCAAAGTCAGATTAAAAAGCCACTTGAACCATTTGTTTTGTTTTGAAAAAAAAACACCCACTTGCAATGTTATGATTTTGAAACCTGTGAATATTTATTGACACACCTGTTGATCAATTACTTTAGTTAAGAAAAAACCTATCAAAATGAGTTTTCTCGAAGATGAAACCTTGACAGATCGATTTGCCACCCCAAAACCCACCTAATACGTGAATTTCAAAAAAATCCTTAGTGTCGTTTTCAAATTCAAAAAACATACAAATATATATTTATTTATTTATTTATACCCAATTATTGCTTAGATGATTAGATAGATGGATATATAGAATTTTTAATTAAATATATCAAATTATATCAAATTACAAAAAATAAAAATAAACAATAATTAAAAATTATATTAATAAATATAAAATTTGTATAAAATTACAGACAAAAAAAAAAAAAATCAATAAACAAAGAAATTTAGATAAATAGATTAAAGGACCGAGCGACTCGCCCACTATACAATTATTGCTCGTATAATAAGATTAGATACATCTTTTAAAAGCCTAAATGGCTTTAAAAAAAAATTGGATTTATATACTAGATAATTGTATTTTATTTTTTTCTCCTCTAATAATAAATAAAAATTTTTGCATGGGTTGGGGGGACAAATTTTGAAATCTCAAAGAGTGTGAGCAGTAGAAAAGGTTAAGAACCACTGATTTAGGGCAGAGGATTCGTACGCTGATTTTATCAGGCCTTCAGGTAAAATAAAATCGGCGATTATACGAAAATGATGAAATGATATGTTTTCAGAAACAAAACTTGGTAGTGTACCGTTCTCTAATAATAAATCGGATGATGTTGCTGATAATAAAAACCGGCGCTCTTTTTGAATCAACCTATATGTGAACAAACTTTTTTCGATAATGAAATACATTATTTGTATCTAATGAAAATACAGGAGATTCATTGGATAATAAACTTTATTTCGAAAATAAATAAATAAATAAATACGGCCCGGGGAGATGAGATGAAATACTCAATGTGGTCCTCACGGTTAAAGTTTAGGGACCCCTGAGCTAGGTCATCAACTATCTACTAAACTAAACTAAAGTTATTTTTCTAAGCTTTTCTCTCCTCAATAAATAAATTGAGTCAAAATTTTATTGCATTCAATTCTCAATATGTCACATTCCATGCATTTCGGTCAGGGCGTTCCTGGATATAAGCCAAAACAAATTATACATACACATACACACACACATACTTTTAAGTTGGATGTTTTCATTTTTGCGATCTATGAGATCTTAAAACGTGAAGATATTAAAAAAAAATTAGGGCCAAATCTTTGACGATCACTAAAATTTCACGTCTATTATATTTCACAGTCAGGAGAAGAAAAATGAAATAAATTATTTATCTAGACGGGGGAGAAGGGGTTGGGATGGAGGGAGGGCATTTCCTCTCTACGTGAGTATCTCATATTAATTCATAAAAAGTTCATATTTATCTTGGTTCTTGATTAAAAAGCTTTTTTCTTTTCTCACGCTTTTATATTCGACCATGAAAAAAGAATGTGTAAATTTAAATTAAATAAATAATTATTTTTTTATTAGAAAATGTATTTTATTCTCGTTTTTTTTTTTTTTTTTTTTTTTTATTAATGCAAAAATAATTATCCTAAAATATATATTAATATAACAAAAAATGAAATGGAAATTTTACTTATAAGAGATTTGTGGATTACTCCACATGCGGGTGCGTATTAAGAATGAAGGAGAAGGCCGCAGAGTGGGGGAAGTTGCTGACGAGCGCGAATCCTTTAATCCCTTGCATTCAGCTTCTCTAGAGACCTTATGTAAAAAAAAATAAAAAAAAAAATAAAAACAAAGGGGATTAAACTTTTTTTTATTTCTTAGATAGTTAATTTTCTCTCCATCTTCTTATCTCTAAATAATATGGCTAAATGGTAATCATGAATTTTGTTATGATACGCCAAGAGGATATATTTTTGAGTGCTAGAAGATAGTTAATACAATAACCCAATTACTAATTGATTTTTTAATCAGAGCTCCTCTAGAGCGGTCGCCAAACTTTTGGAATTCACAGTTCAATAATTCAAAATTTGAAATATCGTGGACTACTAAATGAAACCTTCCACCTCAAATTATATAATAAAGGATATAAAAAGTTTTATAATAATGATCGTTATATTATAATTTATTATTATTAATTGAAAGTGATCTCAAAATTTTTGCATTTACATAATATACAGACCAAAAATGTGCTTGTACCAAGTGTATACATTAAAATTTTACATCTATAACCATACATTAAGTTGAAAGAGTAAACCACCAAAATTTTCTCATGGGCCAATAGTTACCGATCGCTGCTCTAGAGAGTACTACGCGTTAGAAATTAACAATTGAACAATTCTGGTCTACTCTGGATTTCTTGAATATTAGTATGTTAGTCATTTGGGTTACAGTAAGAAAAAAAGAACGATGATCATTGTATCATCATATCATTTATTATTAATCTTTGGCTTGAATTTTATTAATGTTGATTATGTCAACACCTCTAATCTCTAATAGGATGGGGGCTTAATTAAAATGTTAATTATTAATAAATAATAAAAATGTGTAACATACAAAATGTGTATAACATTTTTCTATTTTTCGAATCTCTAAACGAGCAAACGACCCCTGGAAAATAAACTTTCGTTTGTGATATAAACAAATAATTTGAGGACAATTCTTATTATGAAGAACGCACAGATACTTGATCAAATGTGAAAGTAACAGTGTCTTTTCTCTTTCAGGCGGAGAGAAAATGCGCTTATTAAAAGGAAAATTTTTTAAGAAATCGGTAATATATATATATACGTTGATGCAAAAGTTCGTTCTATGCCATCCACCTAGAGCCAAAAATGGGGAAAACTTTTGCATTGACCCAATGTATATATGTGTAAATTAATTAGCCTATATATAGTTTTTTTGGAAAAAGTTCAGTATTAAGCTTCCCTCCAGTTAAACAAGCAACAAAAATTTAATCACGAATTGAGATATAAATAAATTCGTATATAAATAACGAGTTTATCCGAAAATATCGGCCCGAATAAATAATACAAATACTCATTTGGGATATATTTTTAATAAATAAATCCATTTATTTATTTTCATATTTATTTATTCCTAAATACCTAAAATTAATTAATTATATAAAAATCACTCTGAGGCTCAGAATTAGTGAGTATGTGGATGGCCACCACGGGTTACCTGAGCCTAAAGTTCTTCTATTCTACTTACTACAAGCCAATCTTCACTCCCTCCTCCTCACCGGATTGTTCTCTCTTCTTGGTGGCCTCTATGGTTTTGTAAATACTACCCTAATTCCATTTAATATTAAAAAAATATAAAACAAATAAATGATGAATGAAATGAATATGTTTCCTGAAATAATTTTTAGAATTATGATTTTACAAAAAATATTGGAAATTTAATCTTAATTGAATAATTATCGATGGAAAAAATAATTCTCGGGTCGCAATACCCGGTAAAATAGTCGTCGTAGGTCGAATCTAGAAATGCAAAAAAATGTCATCGTACATGACAAGATTCTTCTTACTTGGATCCGTAACGTCCAAATTGGCCTAACTTTAGTGATATTTCATCAGTAAAGAATCTCATTTCCTTTAAAAACTACAATTATAGGAATGAGTGATTTTAGCCCGTCCCTTCCCACTTTCTACACAAACTATAGAAATGGCGTTGAAAAAATTTTGGAAAGTATTCTCTTCCCCTGACAAATTTTTTTAGAATTTTACCAAACTTTTTGTTAACTGATATTCTTGGAGTGACCTTGACTTTTTAATATTTATTCAATAAGATTGATATGAACCTGAATCGTTATAAAATTTGGACTCAAAAGTCCATTGCCTTAATTTTTAGTCTATCAGTAAGTAACTCGGGTAAATAAAGAGAAATCCCAGTTTGCTAATCTCTACAATTCAATAAAGTGAAAAAAAAAAAAAAAAAAAAAAAAAAAAAAAACGATGAAAAATGAACAACTGAAGCTATCAAATAGGATTAGAGTTGTATATGATGCTTCCAAGAGAAGGGAATTTTAGCCATTCTGACGAGTAAAAATGCATTTTTTTATTCAAAAAAAAAAAAAAAAAATCATTTCTATAAACCGCAATTCAAGAGAAGTTTTTGCTCCGTTTATTCGTAATCCAACGAGAAGTTTATGTTGTGTCAAAAAAATGAAATGGTATTAGGAATGATTTCCATTAATATTTACATGATGATGGACTCTATAGAATAAAGATAGCAATCGTAAATAAAAAAAAAATTTAAATTCGTTTTTCATTCCATTTAAATTCGTTGTCAAAAATAAGAAATCTCATTTTTCATGTTGAATGTTCGATGCATATATAATTAATATTGGTATATAATATGATTCTTAAATTGAGTATTTTATGTATTTATAGAGTTGTAGAAATAACCGGAAAAGGGGGCAAAAGTCATTTCTGGGCGGTAGAAGGAGTTCGCTCGCCTCTTGGTTTCATGTTTTATATCTCATGACAGAAAATGTTATTTTTTTGGCCAATGCCTCTTACACACTATTGTGACATTTTTACTCCCTCTAACATCATTTAGTTTGACGGATTTGAATGAAATTTATTCAAAAACGTGAAAAGAATGCTGACATGACTTTATTTTATATTTAAATAAATATCTCTTAAAAATAAAAAAACCTTTGATTTTTTATTTAGCATATTCTGACTATAAAAGTAGAAATCTTTGTGGAAAATAAAATAAGTTTAGTTTTCATATCCGCATGAGTATATTTATATTTAAAAATCCCGAGTTCTCTTTGAGTTAAATCAAAGAAATACTTAGAATAAAAAACTAATTTTCAGGTGATACATAAAGTTAGTAAAATAAATAATAAAATAATTTTTAAAATTTTTCTTAGTTCAGCATAATATTGATTGATAATGTATTTTACTAGAATATAGCCAGCGGGCCGGACTTCAAGATCTAGCATGATAAGCAAAGCCAAGCAGCCCTGAACCTTGGATGGGTGCCTCCGAGAAACAAGACTGTTGCTTGGCGGAAGCCTTCGAAAATAATTTTTATCTATATATAATTGTATAATATATAATGGCCTCAGTAGTCAAAAAATGACAAAAAAATATACTAGCATATATTTATATTTATAATAAAATAAAAAAAAGAAAAGATATAGGCAAAAAAAAGTATAAGTACATATAGGTAGAAGTTAATACTATTATATAAGATGTCTGTTGCCCCCAATCCGTGGCCGAGAGGTTAGAAAGAGTGACAATGTCACAAGTATTCAAAACCTTAAAAGCCAAGGAGTGTCGGTTCAGATCCTAGGGAGTCAGATGAAAATTTATTTAAATCAATTGGATAACAATTGACATAAATAAATATACCTGGATAATTTGTATCGTAATTAATATAAATTGCACAAAAAAATTCAATTAAGTTATTAAATAAAAAAAACTTTTAAAGGATGGGAGTTGCTGTGACACTGTCAAATGGAAGGGACTTAAAGAAGGATTCTCTCTCAAATATGTACTCTTCGTAAGGAGTGTCCCTCCTCAAACTAAGACATCCTATCTAGCATAGAATAGGTTGGATGAAAAGGATCGGGTGGAATTAGATATACATATGAGTAATTATTGTAGCTAGCTAGAAATTAATAAAGGAGGAGGAGTTAGAGTTAGGAAATAAAGTAACTTCAGGTGGCGCCGATAGATGGGTACAGCCAGAGGTCCCCTGGGGTTTGAGGTGTGGAGAACCCGGTAGGTAGGCCTATACGGTCAAAATAACTGAAATGAATTCTCAAAAGGTTTTCGAGAATTTACTCTGTGAGACTATTTAAATTTAAAATTTATTATAATTAAAGATAATATTAAAAAATGGTGAAGATAATAAGAAGTTATTAAAAAAATATTTTCTCATTTTTCCTTTGACTATCATAAAAATAAATAATAAATTTCAATACGATTTAATAACACAAAAGTTCACATCTAATTATTGATATACAAGCAAGTTTTTTAATATTCTAATTTTGTTTTATTATTGTTTTAATATTGTCTTATTATTGTTTTAATTGTCTTTTGCATTATGCTATGTATTTTTTTATTTTATACTAAAACTTTTGGTAACAATTTTCGCATTTACGAATAGAGTATTCTGAGCGTATATAGGGAAAAGAAGACTTTTGTATTATAATTTCTTTATATATGTATATTTTGCACAAATCTTGTTCATAAATTTATTTTTTGTATCGTTTTTACACCTATGACCAAAGTAACCAATTTTTAGCCAATGGCTAAATAAATAAATAAAAAAAAAAAACAAAAACAAAAGAAACTAGAATATCAGATTTTTGTTGACATAAAAAATTTATTTTTTTTGTCAATCAGATCAGGCTACTAGGTCCAAGCCCTAAAATACATTTATTACATACTTAAACAATATTAATACAAAAACAAACAACAATATGAAAATAAAAACAAAACAATAGTACAAATATTTTCAAATTAAATGTCTAAAAAGATATCAAAATATATTTTGTAGAAAGAAAATAATAATAAGCTATACTAATAATTTTTGATTGATTATTTTCTTATTTGTGTTTTGTCAAGTAAAATTATTTTGTATTATTATTCTCCCTTGAATCATCCAGTGATCTTTCAAGTTTATTCTTTATGGTCACGTATATTTTATTTAATTTCTTTTTATTTTCTGAAAATTACCTAACATAATTGTTCCATAATGTGTTTTTTTTTTTGTGAAAATTTGTCAAAGGCAGAAAAAAAATCAAAATAAATTATCCTTATATAAAATTAAGCTTAATATATTAGATAATAAAAAGACGTTAATGATCTAGATAACTGACCATCGGGTAATATAAGTTTTATTAATCGCAGCCCATTAGGGCCATGTCTCTGTGATTGAGGGTACGAGTAAATTATAGGTGAAAGTGTATAGGTGAAAGTGTATGTGTGTATATGTGTGTGCGCTAGTCATGAATATATGTTTTTCTGTGGTCGCATTAGCACGACAAGGCACCTATGCATGCAAATGTGTTTAGGCTTATTCGTTTTATTACAGGACCAGGGTACATAGGGCGTATGGACAATAATTAATGTAATTGGCAACGGTTAAAGCGAGTCCGGGAAAGAAGTTGCAACTGCTGCTAATGATCAAGCCAAAATAATTAATTAACTGCGAAATGTCACCTATATTGAAAAATGATTCGAGTAGTCGAATATCTTAAATGAATTAAGTAAAAAAAATCAATTCTAATTTTTTTAATTAGAATTAAAAAATTATATAATATAATTCAAAACATAGGAATTTAAGTAAAAGATTTATAGTGCAGGTGCTTTACAAATTTCAGAGAGATGAAGAGAGAGGAGAAGCGGACCCTCTCTTATAAGGGGGATAGAAATTTTTTGATTGATCTGAAGGTAAGTGAAACATCTTTGGTCCTTCACGATTTTATAAAGTCCACAAATTTTGTAATTGCTATGCCACTCAGAAGAGGAAAATAAATTTGGGAAAATTAACGTCCTGAAATTTCTTCAATTCGACAAAAAAAAATTATTAAAATTGATAGTGTTAAACACGCTCTAAAAAATCATTCGTTTATTTTGGTATAAAACTTTTGTCTAATTCCAGTAGTGTATTGAGAATAAATAGTTAAGCCTTTTGGCTTTATAAATCTTTTAATTAAACCCATTCCTCTGATTCTAATTTATTGTTATTATTAAATGAGGATTCCTCAGCCTTTTAAGAGAAAAATAAAATTTTATTAATAATAAAAAACTTTATTTGCCTTTAGTCAATATTGGCATGTTTCTAATGGTTTCTGGACATAATCATTATTGGGAAAGGGTCTCTTTTGTTGTTTTATTCTAAATATATTGATACAGTTTATAATATTTTAAAAAGGTATTTATTTAATAGAGGTAGAAATAGTAACTTTTATTAATATTGTGTTACAGTTGTGTTCAATTTGATAATTGTATTTATGCCCAAAGTTGGGCATAGATTCACACACTACTCAATGTCGCTTATAAATGAATACATTCTTATATATATCCCAAAACATACTCACCAACTTCAGGCATAAATACAACTATCAAATTGGACTAAAGTTGAACAATTAAACCTCATTCTAAATGTCTGAATTTTGAATTTTTATTCAGTTGCTAAAGACTGCCTTTGATGATCCAGCTTTCTCCTCTATCAGAAGTTTTATTATTAAAAAAAAAAACTGTTAATTCCAAAGAGATCAATTCTAAAACCTTCATAAAAAATATTGGAAAATAATTAGGGATTATTATATACATAGCCATTGATTTCGATATTATAGAAATTCTAGAAATAAAAAAAAATTCTAATGAATAAATATTAATATTTAAAAGCTTTATTAACTAAAATAATACCTATATAAAAAGTGTTTAGAGTGAGATCGAATTATTTAGATAAAAAAATAGAAGCGAGTGTAGGGAGATATAAAAATTTTAATAGCTATATGTATATATGATAAAAAATTTTAATTACTTTATTAAAAAATTATCTTTACATTAATTGAGTTTGGTGGTTCGCCTCAATGGCACATTCAGTTAACCTGACAGGTGTACCTGTTCGGTATCATCATGGCAACTTTAAGTGATAATACTATTTGCAATAAATTTGAAATTTAGAAAAATAAATAATTTAGAGGGAGAGTATCCTAACGATTCCATTTTTCTCCTCTGCCCCATAAAATAATCGGCATGCTCCGGATTACCACTTCAGTCCATGCAGCACAAATAACCAACTGGTTAATGAATTTTCGATTCATT
Source organism: Anisolabis maritima (assembly GCA_010014785.2). Lineage (NCBI taxonomy): Eukaryota > Metazoa > Arthropoda > Insecta > Dermaptera > Anisolabididae > Anisolabis > Anisolabis maritima. Next base: position 13,893 of record JAAAKE020102508.1, read on the forward strand.
TCTTCAGCCTACTTACTCTAAGTTCAATTGATAATTTCTAGGGAGGTTTAGCAATTGAGCATGTCGTAGACTACTTATTTTATTAATAATGACAATTGCTTAGCCATAATAGTATTGTTCTTTTTGAATTTATTTGAAAAAACTTATTATAGATTATTCTAAAAAAAACACCATAACATCTCAGACCAATCTCAAGGTTGCTTTGCTTCCCTAGTTTCTCCGCTTCTTTGTCTCAAAAAGAGAAGAAAGACAATGCTCATGATTCTTTCTATGGCTGTTTAAAACAAAAAATCTTAGTGCCTTTTTGAATATAAATAATAGATTATTAAATGGAATCAGCTATGCTGTTTTTTTAAACCCCTTAATAACTATTTTTTTTTTACATTGCACATCATTGTTTTGATTTTAATCAAATTTTTAATCGAATAAAAAAAATTAATAGGAAAAATATATTTACTCCCTGGGTAAGATTGAGAAAAGGAACAGAGATTTTATTAAAGAATAATAAAAAATCCCAATTGCCGCCCTATTTTTATTCTAATCGACTTCTCCCCTGATGCCAAAGTCAGATAATAATTTAAATATTGAGTTGTTGTTAAAACTCAAATATAGCATTGGGGATTGGGAGTTTATATCTTGTAAGAGTTGTTATCTGGGATCTTTTAAAACGAGTTTTAAAAATGAAATGGCATAAATAAAGAGAAGACTAATCCGAATGGTGAATTCGTTCATGAAGCAGACAGGTGGAAGTAGAAAGAAGGAGGAAGAAGAATAAGAATAAGAAGAGGAAGAAGCTTCTGGGTGCAAGATGCTTTCACGGTTGTGACGTCGACGGGTTGAGAAATGAGAATAGAAGTTGATGGTATTAATTATCCAGAGCTTTAATTACGACCAAGTGGAATGGGGTTTAGGAGACTGCTAGCCGAGCAGAAAAGCGCCTGAAGAGAGTGAGAGAGGGCATATCCCACCCCCACATACATTTCATCCCCGCATCTCATTCGTCACCCTCTTGTGTTAATAGAAATTTATTTATTTTTTTTTTTTTAACATTTGTTAAACAAAAATATCTTGGATAAGACTCTGACAAGAAGAGGGTTACACCCTTTGCTTGTTTTAAACATTTTTTCCCCTTCTTTTTTAAATGAATGTCTCATGAAACCGTAACAATAATATTATGAAATGAAGTGAGAGAGGAAATGCTGTTCCCAACTTTTCCAGTATTAGTCAAATTTATTTCGGTTCATTTACATTAGAAGCTCAATCCTAGTCTTAGGGGAGTCTTTTATTTTCAGTTTTAATAATCATCTCAAATGATAAATAGAGATTTTGGGTAACAATAGCGTAATTTACTTACTTGATGTTCATTTGACATGAATCTAAATGTTTTTTTTTTTCATTTATTTATATTGAATTTTATAAAATAGATAGAGTAATATTATAGAATGGGTTTGGATATAATTTTTTGTCACCTGAAACCATTATATATAGTTTGATAAATATTTTATGTTAGACTTACGTGATGGTAAATAATGGAATTATATTATTATAATAAAAGATACTAAAAGGGAATTTTTTTTTTAGAAAACTCGAAATTTTGTTTATTTCATTTCTAATAAAAATATTATATTTTATAATATAAATAATATATATTTTATAATATTTTTATTAGGATAAAAATCATAGGTGATGGATTTAATAAATTGTTTGGCAAAATAATTATTTCATTCAACTAGCAAGAGTGAAAGTTGAAATCATCATTACAAATAGAGAAGGAAATAAATAAATTATTAATACTAAAAAATATCAAATTAAAAAAAAAATTTATTTAAAATAGATACACTAATAAGAGAAAAATAACTTTTGATGAAATTGTTGAATATTTATGAAAAAATAAAAAATAAAAGCGTGGGACGCTCAGTAAAAAATTATTAATAAGAAATTAAATTTAAAAAAATTCACTGAGCGCCTATGCTTTTATTTTTCTCATATATTTTCAACAATTTTGAAAAAAGCTATTTTTCTCTTTTTAATGCATTTTAAATAAGTTTATATATATATTATTTTTTTTACCTCAGAAGAATTGAATTAAATCTAAGTTTGACATCTAGTGACGGATGAGAACGAGTGTAAATTTCTACAACACGATTTGTCTATTTTTACGTTCGATATCTATTGTATTAAATAAAATAAACCAAAAAATTATTTATTAATTTTTATCTAAAAAAAAATTTTCTGGTATATTCAGTGTGAAAATTAATATTCTTTATTAAAAAATTTTTTTTTACAAAAGAATTAAGTAATAGTCAATCAGATTTTTCGTGTCCATTTCCATTCTTTATCTTCCGTGTCCATTTCACTTTTTACACTCACTTACTTTGTTGCTGCGCTCTACAATTTAGGAAACCATGATTATCCTATTCCTTTTTTGATATATATGTAATTCAATATTCAACTTATTCTTTGAAATATAAAGAAGTTATATTTTTCATAAAATAAGGAAATAAGTTAAAGGAAACTGCTGGTAGAATGATTTTTTTAAATTTAAAATTACAGGTTGATTTTTTTCTTATAGCCGACATTCGATTTGTATTTTTCAATTTCCTGTTAGGGATTCGAACACAAGACTTTCCGAAAGGGTCCACCCACCCACCTTATTGTTCCCACTACCCCCAGATGAGAAAATGTTCCAATTGAATTTTCTTTCTTTCACATTTCTTTGTGATATTCAGTCAATAAGATTATTTACTCATATCAGCTTCTGGAACGATTTCAAATTTTTTTTTTTTTTTTATTTGGTACTAAGTTAAATAGAGGGGATAATAAAAGAGAAAAAAATAAGATTTATTTTATTTAATGGATTTACAATCAAATTTGACCAATAATATAATAAATTAAGAAATAAAAAATTAAATTGTTGATTTGTCTTCCTATGCTCCTCTCTCTCTTCTCAAGCCCCTATTGAGAAAGCCTCCCTAGAATTTTACTATTTTTTTTTATAAATAATTCTTTAAGTTAACTTTTTTACCCTGTCCCTGGTAGAGCTTTCGCCTCACAAACCAAAGGTCAGTGGTTCGCTTCCCGTTCTGAGCGACAAAAATTTATTTCTATTATATTGGCTACTAATTAATAGAAATAAATAAGGATGGAGTCTAAATGACCTCAGATGCCGAAAAAGACTTAAAAAAAAAAAAAAAGTTAACTTTTTTCTTAATTGTTTAATTAAGAGATCTTATGCACTTAATAAAAATTTTTAAACTATAAGTAAATCTATAAAAACTATAAATATATAAAAAAAGCATTTTCACCTTGTCCCTTAGAGGAGAGGTAGAGCAAAGACTTAATGATCTAAGGGTCAGTGGCCCACTTCCCGTCCTCAGCGATTATATTAATTTAAATTATTCTATTATTATTACTATTATTTATTAATATATTAATTTAAATAAATATGGATGGAATCTATATGCCGAAAGAGACTTAAAAAATTTTTTATATATATATTTTTTATAAATTTATATTTTTTTATTATATTTTTTCATTTTTTAATTTAATAAAAAAAAAAACCGAGTATGATCCAAACATCCGTCGCCAATACAAAGCTGTCAGTGCCCTTTCACAATTTATTTAATAATATTTTTGTTGAATCTATAATGAATGATACTTCGCTATAGTTTATATCAGATAGCCATTGTACCTTTAGTAACATATATATTTTAATTAACTATTTATACGGACTCTAATTAATATACTAAGATGTAGATAAATTAGTTGGTATTTGATTGCTGGATTGTAGTACTCTCAAATGATCAACTTACTAATGGATTTAATAGGAAAGAAAACATCTAAAAGTTCTCCAACAAATTGTTAGAACAGTGATTCCCAGCCTTTTTCGTTTTATTCCCCCTTTTCAGTAAACTTCAGCATATAATTCCTCCCTTTCCAAGCAAGAAGAAGGTTGCAGTAAAAAAAAAAAATAAGTATGAATAAAAGTTGTTTTTTTTAACCACTTTTACTGCCAAATTCTAAATGTAAACAAAAATAATTAAATAAATAAATGGGGAGGTTAAAGGGTTAAGTTAATCTCAACCAAAAAAATACAATTCAAAATATAAATAAATGAATTAAAAAAATATCACCCTATTTTAATTAAAAATAAAAAAACCGAACAAAAATTTTATTTTAGTAAACCTCTCGATTCCCCCCCCGTCAACGTCGATCACAAAGCCTGCTTACTGCGGCAA
>JAAAKE020102519.1:0-18125 GCA_010014785.2 Anisolabis maritima
AACAGAGAAAGTAGAAAGAAACAGAATGTTAATTAAATTAAAATCTCCTTAAAAATACTGAAATGACAGAAATTGAGAGGGAAATTGCAAAGCAACCCTTTTCCTTCTTTCATCTATCTCATTTCTTGTCTATATATCGCTTATTTATTTAGATAACAAATTAAGAGAGTATGGCGGTGGGAGCTATTCATAAAATTCATTCATTTAATTCATGATAAAGTTGCTGAAATAGAAATTAATTTTCTTCTTCGTATCCCCCTTTGACGTTAATTTCTATTTATGATAATCCTAGGATTAGAATTTAAAGATAACCCATTTAGTAATAATAATAAATTTAAATCGAAGAGATGATTGAAAATTAAATATGATCGTTTATTTATTGTGAGATTTTTATTTATTTTAAAGCATAAAAACCTCTATTTTTTTTATGGTGGTATAATAAATTGTTGAGAATCGGAATGCCTTTAAAAGATTGGAGTTTCTGGGTTTGAAGCCCCTACAACGATCACAAAATAATTTTTCCAGAAAAGATGGGTTCCAGCCAAGAAATATTAATTAAAAATTAATTTATTGTTGATGTTTCGGCAGCAAATCGATGCCTTCCTCAGGAAAGAATAGATAAGAGAAGACCTTAGCAAAAAAGTCAAAAAATACATAGATGAGTCTTCTTTTGTAAATTGTATTATTGCCATATTTTTCAATACACAAAATCTGTCCTGAGGAAGGTTGTCGGAACGTCGACAATTAAACAAAACTTATTTTCATAGTTACATCTCATCGTTTTTCAAAATAATTTGATTGATCTTTAAATATCGAAAATATTTAATTAAAATTGGTAAAGCCTTAAAATGCCCTCGGATCAATCATCGTAACAGCACGTCGGTGTCGCGAGAATTATTGTGCGAAATTTAAAAATGGCGGCCAGACATGCGCTGTTGCGGTTCTACCTCAAGGTCATCCAAGCATCGTAGTTATTTATATACCCTATCGAAAGTCGTCACATTTGTTGTGTTAATATTTTTTTTTGTTTTTTCGTTATTAGATATATACGATATGTTTAAAAATTATAATAGAGCCGTAATGTAATCCGCCCATAGTTATTTAAATGAAGTGTCAAATAAATTGCATCGGTTAATACGGAAGACGACCACTGACCCTTTAAATCTTGAAGCAAGACCATGTCAGGTCTATAGCCACCAAGTGCCGTCGCTCTTTCAATTGCGACCGATCTTATAGACGTATTTAGGCATAAAAATCCCCCTCCTCTTTATTAATCCAGCTTTAGGCAATTCTCAAATTTTTAAATATTTTAAATTCATATAGCAATCTCACTAGCAAATAAAAAGAAAAAAATCTACCAAATAAAAAAAAAATTTAATAAAATTGTTTTTTAGACATTTATTACGAGCAAATTACCCCCTCCTCTTCCCCTCTAGTTGATCAAATTAAATTAAATTCAGTGGAAAAACAAACTCCTTTTCATTCTTTTATTATAGGGTCTCTTCGATTGATTGAACCCTTATTTTTTCTTTTTTTTCTCTTTCTCTCCCTCCCCTCTCCTTTCCTCTCTCTTACACACATCACCTAACTCATTCTTTCTTTTTGTATGTCATAAATAACGTTTCCAATTTTAGTGCAGTCGAAGTCGTTTATTTGGAAAATAAACAGTTCATTTTTATAATAATAATAATAATAATAATAATTTTTAGTTGGTTATTTAATTGAAAGAAGCGGCAATCGTAATAATAATTTTTATTACGTTATCAAAAAAAAAAAAAGAAATTAAAATTCTATTGGTTAGAAGAAAAAAATATAAGAGGGAAATAATAAACATAGAGAGGGCACGTGTTTATATATCCATGTAATGAAAAATAAAAAAGCCTTTGAAAAATATTTTCTAGTTTTAAACGTTTTTTAATTAATAACTTATAATGAATTGAAATAAAATTTTCTTTTTATAGATCGCGTTCTTTTTGTTTTTAAATATCAAACAAGATAAGGTAAAAATAGTTTTATATAAAAAATACCATGGATTCATTTGTTTGTGTACTGCAAGATAGGCAACCGAAATGACGGACTTTTAGATTTATCGCTATGCGGGTCCCAACCTTTGTGGTTCGTGAGCTGCCAAACGACGTAACATTTTTTCGCGAACTGATAAGGTAAAAAATTTCGTAAATAAATAAACTTTTACCAAGTACAAATAAATAATATACAATATACAAATAAATAAATAATATATTTAATAATAACAAATATATTGTATAAGTGTTTGGGACATTAAATTACAATAAATTAGTATTAAGCCAAAAACAGAATTAAAATTTTTTTAGTGTTATTACTCTGCGGACAGGCAAAAATTTCTGACGGATCTGGTTGAGAAACACTGCTCTAGATCTCTTTTTAAATCTCATCACTGAAGCATCGGAGCCGCTCAATTGGGTTGCCTAACTTCCAGCAAGCAAAATGAATTTATCTACTCCTTGCTTTTAAATAAAAATAAATTCATTAATGATTAAGTTAACTTAAGGCCATTTGAGATTAGATAGCCGAATAATGAATTTTTCTTTGCACCATGATTTTTATATAATAAAAAATTCGTTAAATAAAAGATGTGCCCTTGAAATGAATAAATTCAGGAGATCGTTTTAAAGGAAATAGAAAATAAAATGTGACTTTTTAATAGCGTTCACCTTTTATATTAGTAATGGTTTAAATTTGCAGGTTTTTGTAGATATTTGACGCCAGGGAGTTAGAGAAGTCATAACTTTTCAGGGAATACGACGAAATATCTATAAACTAATGGAATTCTTGTGTTCGACTGCGACGAGACTCTGGAAGGGGAGATTCTCTCTCTCTCTCTCACACACACACACATAGATACATACACAGTGAATAGACGTAAACCACAATTTCAAAATCAAACCAATGTCAAATTGCTAATTTAATTTGTATTCCTTCTCTCTCTCACTCTTTTAAAGCAATTTTCAATTATGGAAACAACTCCATTAGAAAATCACTTCGGTTTAGGGTGGGGAGTGTTTCAGTAAAAGAGAGGGAATAAAATTTGATGAGAAAATTCCACACTTTTGCTAGTTGTACTTTGGAGAGTCCCGAAAATTCCAGATATTTTAATGAATTTCCAACAACTTCTTTAATCTATTAAACGAATAGAGAGTGTGGAGTGGTGTTGGTGGAGGGGGAAGGAATTTCCATTTCCGGGGTGAAGTCAATAAAAGCCAGATAGAGAGAGAGAAAGAGAGCGTGCGATAGAGATTTTATACAAACAAATTAATTTGAATTTGGTGTGAAAAAGAGAATTGCTCTCTTCACACAAATGTGGAATTTTATATGTTCAAATCAAAATTAAAGAAAAATACGAAAACTATTTTGATTTAATATAAAATTAAAAGATCTTGAAATAACAATTCGGGGGATTCGGTTATATTGAGTCTTATAAATTCTTTTAGGCCTAATTACAACCCCGATCAGTGAAGTACTCCGTTTTGTCCAACTATGCATCGACATGGCGGAAAAATAAATTATCAATGGTTTATGTACAAAAATTTAACAGTAAATATGTACAAAAATTTAACAGTAAAACGATGATTAAAATAATATAGTTAGGGTAGCATGTACCAATCATATAAAAATGACACGTTGACACTCATCTGTTATCTGCGATGGAGCATCATCCACGAAAGGATTACCCTTTTTATACAATCTCCCCCTATATAGTGATAATTTTCATATATTATATATATAATTTAAAAATCTAAGTGTATAGTTATTGATAAAATGCCTTTAATTTGAATGTAAAATGTAAAATAATTCGATAACCGGTGACATGACAACAATACATTCTTGAAAGTTAAAAGGACATTCATCGTTGCTTGTTCAAAGAAGTGAATATTTCGCATAATGAAATTCTTTCCCAAGGGTCAAAAGGTGACAACTTAATAAAACCATCGTCACGTCTTCTCGATTCGAGAGCCAGCCTCAACCGGAGACGTCCGTTAAGAAAGATTGCGAATTAAAATACTATTATCTTTAATGGCAAATTCCCCAAAATTACAAATTCTTATTTTTAACTGCTTATCATCGATTTTATCATTCAAAGAATAAATTTATTTTATTTAGCCAACTAAATGCAATACAATATTGCATATCACTATATTCATCTTTAACATTGTCATGAATATATTAATAAATATTATGTATTCACCTATAGACTCAACTCGCTCCCATCAGAAACTTCGATTGAAGATGGAGAAATAAACTTTTCATTTTTTCAATGGAATTTTTTTCTTTTCAAATTTATTAATGGCCAATTACGTACAATTAAGTTTCAGTATTCCCTAATCTCAGGACTCTTCTGGTCGGAATTCCACTGACAAGTAACTACCAAAAAAAAAAAAAGTTTATATTAAAAAAATACAAAATTTCCAACACTTATCAATAACACATTAAATTCAAAAGAGTAATTAAATTCATTATATTTGGGTGGCAGTCGGTAAATTATTTAATAAATCATTATAAAGGGCCAAACATCTATTAGAAAGAAAAATTAAAGAAAAACAATTTTTTTTTATTTTTTTAATTAAAAGAAACAAAAACGTTGTTTGTTTTCTTGTGTATCGAATTTTGCTTTTCGTTTATTAAATTTACTTCTCTTTAGTCTACGGTGATATTTAATATATATTTTGTCGCTTGATAATTAAAAAAGTTTTATATTTTATTTTTTTTTTAATGCTAAATACCCTCCCGGACCGTAGTTTCATCCTCCTAAGCAGATTTAGGTCAGTCAGCCTCTTGGCATTTGGGCAAATGCTCTTGGACGGCTCAGAGGGGCTCTGGCGGTTTTTGTGGTCACATCTCGGAGAGCCTAATTCCCGTCCTTCTTCTTTTAATTAACATTTATTTTATAGAAAATTCTTAAGCTCTACAAAAGTATTTCAGGAATCAAAATAATAATCACCGTAATTTGAACATTTTAAATATTACTAAATAAGATGATTACATTGAATGAATTTAAAAGGGAGGAAAAAGGGTTGTTTTAAAATAACCAAAGAAATAACTATTTTGAATTCAAATTGGGGACAAGTTCTTGTTCAAACTCACAGATGATATTATTTTTTACTTGAAAAACAAAAAAAAAAAAAACGAATACCAAATATACATATTTAAATGGAGAGATAACGTCCTCATTAAAGTTGAGACGCGTATACCAGCAACAATAAAAGGATCTCCTTCCATCTCCAGACTAGCAAATTGAGATTAGAAACTCAGAGAGTTAATTTGTTCTTGGACCTTTCAGATCCACTTTAGCGGAGATCATATTTAAACATTTTGGCATGCATGATATTTGCAAAAGGGGCTTATAACGCTCTCTCTCTTGCTGGCAAATACGGGACAAGGAGACCACCAGAGAAGCAAACGGAAAATCTCCTTCTCTCCCGCATTTAATTCATTATATGTTTAATTAATTTAACATAAAATGTCTTTCGAAAAGAGAAAAAACCCTCATGAAAAATAAACGGGACGATCTTTTCAATCGGACACAAAGGGCTAAACTTATATCTCTTTATTTATATTATAATTAATTTTTTTTTTTACCTTTACTTACCGTGTACACTTTGACGCTAATTTGAAAGAATTCTTTTAAATAAAACTCATGGTCACAGAATAATGAAGAGAAAACTAATCGAATACTTTTTTCTTGCACAGATTAGTGTTTTTGGAAATGTAGTTCGTGATCGCTTAACAATGAGTGAAGATTGCGGTCAAAAGCCCTAGGGGAAGCGCTGCTCAACCTTTTTTTGTAATCATGTTGGTATTGTTTATTTTTTGATAGTATAATTTTATGTACGTTTTTTAAAATCCTTATGGTGGCTAGAATAGATAAAAAATAAATAAATATAACCAGCAATTAATTGCTTAGATTGGGGTAGATTTGAAACCTCAAAAAAAAAGCATATAGCACTTTCTCTTTAGAAAAATAAAAAAAAAAACCCTGTGATACTTTAAATTCTCCATAGATTGTAAAAGTGTTAGAGAGAATGAGAGGGAGGGGGTTGGAAATAGGCCTACTAATTAACATGACCCTGCAACATATATCGAGTGCTCGGTTGTGGGCTGAGGGCGACTGGATGTTAGGGACAATTGGGGAAGCCGCATATACTCCTCGTTTAGTTGATTGAAATTCATTCCCGAGTTCCCAAAGGGAATTCGAATGGAAGCAGGCAGGTAACACAACACCCACCAGTGGTGTGCTGGACCAGCCTCCCTTCTCTCTCTCCCCAACTGCTGTGTCAGTTACAATTAGCTCATGATCCCCGGGAAACGAACAAGAATTCCAAGCTCCACATTCATTGTCATAGAGTCGTTAGAAAAACAAATTACCAACTCTAGGAATTTATATTATATTATTGTGTATATTGGTGTAAAATTAACAATAAGTCAAATACGAAATGGAGTATATAAAATAATTATGGATGTTCTATCTTCCTCTTTTAACAAGCCTCTAAGCCTAGGAAAAGTTTTATATTTTTGATTCGCTTATTACAATAATAAGAAGCCGATTTATAATGATCGAAATTTCATTTGACCTTTTTTGATTCTGGGGTGAGAAATATCAAGTAAGAAATGGCTCAGATATATTTTTGAGAAATTCAAAATTTCACGAGATTTAGGCTCGAGCCGAGCTTACGTTGTGTTTCCCCCTAAAACACACTTTCTATTTTATTTAAAAATGTATTATTACCATGTACTGAATTTTTGTGTCAAATGTGATGGATATATATTTTATAACTTAAACCTAATAGAAAGTTTATGACACATTTATATAAATGAATATAGATTTTAATTAAATTAATGCGAGTAATTAATGAACGAACCCGAGAGACAGAGAGAGAGAGAGGGGGGGGAGAGAGGGAGGAGATGATAAAGCAAAACGTTACGCTGAAATGTTAACTTGATTTAAATAAATAGTGTTGATGTAGAGTATAAGTAGGGAATATGTAGATTTTGAAGGCAAATGTAAAGTGTAGAGCAGGGGAAATTAGTGGGAGTTTAATCTGCTATTAATTTTGCATCCAGTTCGTCTAGTCAAAGTATGTTAGTGGGTGGGTGAGTAATACATAGAGAAATACATTATGTTTGGCAATCGTGCCCTATTCAATATTCTCCTCCCTTCTCTCCCTCTATAGCTCTAAACTTGTACAAAGAGAAGAGATATTTCTAGGAACTTAACTAATTTGAAATTTGATAAAAAAAAAAAAAAGGAAAAATTAAAATCAAAATTTTTCAGAGCTTCTCGGTGTGGCCACTAGTAGCGTTGCAAACAGTGGCCATCTTAAAAATCCTGAATTTTTTATTTCCCTTTAAAAATTTTTTTTGAAAATGATGCAAAAAAATTTTTTCAAACAAAAGTTGTTTGTTCATAAGAATGAATAGAACAATTTTGTACATAAGTATTTTAAATAATAAATTTAATAGTTTTGATTTTACAGGTTTGAACTTCAAATGAAGTAGCCATTTAAATGAGTCCATTTTTACATAGTTTCACTATACGTTATCATCTCAACTGACCCTATATACAAAAATTCAGATCTCTAGCTAATCGAAAAGTATTTTAACAAGTCTAGAGAAACAGACAGACAAATCAAATTTAATATAAGGTGGTCCCCTCTTATTCGCACGAAAAATTGTTAATAAAATTTATTATATTACCTTAAATTATTAGTTAATCCGTGGTTTGTAATTTAAATAAATTACCTAATCGCCTACTTCAAAGCAGTAGAGAAGCAAGGATTTTAGTTTTGGAGGAGGACCATCTGAATTTGGGGGTTAAAATTTTTTTTTTTGTAGTATGGTTTTTTGTTTTTATAAATGGTATTTATTAGAAATTAAACTTATTATTTTTGTAATTTTTTGAAGGGGAGTACGCAACCTAAAACAATAAATATGAAATCAAATGTACTGTGCCAATAAAATCGCACTCTATATACAAACCATCTCTTATGGAATAATTTTAGTATTGGATAGTGTATAGAAACTGAATACCATTTATGAAGATTATCTTACCGAAATAAAGTGTTGGTAAGAAACACAACATTTTGGCATTTAAAAATTTAAAGTTGATAGACAGAGAGAGGGTTTTGGATTAGATGACAGAGGGAGAGTTCAAGGTCTACTCCCATTGAATTGCCTGCATTTTCTGGTTATAAAAAAAATACACCCCCATCCTCTCATCTCTCTTATGGCGAGAGAGAGAGATGACGTCCTTTATTCGAGCTGCCATCCGGCAGTCTCATAAATACGCAATGGATTCTTTAGGATAAGGATATTGTAAATAAATACGTGGACTAAAAAGAACTGACGAAAATAGAATTACAATCTCTTTATTTATTTATAAATGCAAAGGAGCAATTTTAGAGTATATTAGTAGTATAAATAATATTTGAAGTAGATTAAAAGGAATGGTTTGGGAAAAGCTGGGAATTTTTTGATGAAGAAAGTATCTTGCGCTTACTCATCCCTCCTCCCTGCCTTATTATTTTTAGATTTAGGAATATTTATCATCTTATTTTGGTAGAGTTTTGAATTTTTCTTGGAATATTTTGAATCTCGGAGCGAGTCTTTGAGACAAACAAAGAACTCTGAAATTATTGGAAAAATGCTTTATTTTCAAATCAAATTTATTTATTTATTTATTTTATGCATTACCTAGGGGGATTTCGGTTGCTACTGCGAACCTACATCAACCAAGTGGGTTTTTAAAAGACACAACTTTTTAAAATTATTTACTCAAAAATCATTTTATCTAGACATAATAAGTAAATATTTTTTTTTTTGTGGAATTCTTCATCATTTGAAGAAACTCGGAAGTAAAATTTTATTACTTAGAAAAAAAAATATCTAGAGATTTCGAAAAGTTTTTGATAAAAAAAAAAAAGGAAAAATGGAAAATTGTGGAAATTTACAGACGCAAACATATGTAAATATGTATATGAAGAAAATTAATTCTACAAAAAAAAAGAGCCAAAAATAGCTGCTGCAAGTCAAAATGTGAAAACGAATCCCAAAAACGACTCTTTTAAAGAAATGTCCATCAATAGAATTTTGTGAATATTCACAAATTTCTTATACATTTGAGTACCTCCTACTACGAGATTAATTCGTTCCAAGAAGCTCATTTTAAGGAACTACGAGCTGAGCGTGGGCGGTCAGCGCTAACTAGCGGAGTATGAATGAAACTCGCTCGTAGTAAGAAATTCTGCTCGTCTTATCACGACAATATTTTGGCCGAGGGCCTAAATGTGGAAAAACTCATACAAGAGGTACTTCTAAATATTAATAATAAATAAAATTTTTTGTGTCTTAATAGTGACCAGATAATCAAACAAAAGATACGTGATTTATGAGTAATTATTAAATAAATCTTCCTTTTAAATTTCATTTGAATGAAATGGATTTCTTTGTGTGTATGTGTGTCAAAACTTTAATCGTCAAAGAAGTGAATCCCTAAGACAAGATGGCGCTGGCAGACACCTTAATGGCGCTTTATTTTAAGCCCTATGTCCTAATAGATGGAATGAATGCTCTATCTCACTCTCTCTCTGTACCGATTTCCTGTCAAAATCTTATAATCTCTCTGGCCTCGTTCGTTGGTAGGAGGGAATAAATTGCAGGCAATAAATTAAATTCTGAATTGCGCTCGCGCCCACCCCAACACTCATACTATCAAAGCGAGGGACACCCTGTATACATACATGTATAGGAACTAAATCTAGGTATGCAGGCCTGATATTCATAACAACAAAACAATAAATAATAGAATTTGCTAAGATAATAATGTTCTCTGAAAAACAACAAAACTAAATAAAACAAGATAATTTTTTGTTTTTTTAATTTAGGGCATTACTCTCTTTTTCTGAAATGATATTAATTTAGATTGATTGTCAAAGTCATTTAGCTAAGAGGATAAAAGTAGTCAACTTTTGAATTCGAAATTTAATACAGGTTAAGAAAAAGAAAATTATCTATTGATTTTTCAAGAATAAATGGCAAATCTTCTCCCGCCCTAACATCACATTGATAATTTTATTTATTTATTTTTATAAAAAGAATTCATAAGGCTAGTGAGTTAATTTTAATAAATATAGTAACGCTATACCAATGGGAGAATTTTTCTAAAGGTTAAAAAAAAATTAAATAAATAATTTCCTTGCATCATGGAACTTGATATAAAAGTGAAGACACATCAGTAAACTTCCATTCTTTGTAGAACGATCGCCACAAAAAGTTGATCATATTACTTAAATATGAAATTTCGTACTCAGGGATTCAGATCTTGTGAATATATGGACAGCGAGCTCTTCCCTTTAAGCCAGCCTTCTCCTTCCACCCATCAAATGTCAGGCCGCACGACGGACCGACCTGGTACTTCTCTCTCTCTCTCTTAATTAATGTAAAGAAAGAAGAAAGAGGCTTAAATATGAATTTATTATTAATAATTCGTGGTTCGCTAAAAATTATAATTACAATAAATCTCGAAAAGTCACAATTGATAAGATAACAATACCTTCATTTCTTTTGATTATCTAAGAATCCCCTCTTCCCTTTTTTTACTCTCAAATGGTCTCCATCACAATTTTATGGGATAAAAGCCCCAATTCAATAGTTTTGGCGCAAAAGGATCAAAACGTTAAAATTAAAACCACTTTTCTCTCATCACCTAAAATTGATCATCTCCAAGAATAAATGACATAATTTCATCATGCGTGGTAATATTTTGGATAGGATTTTATATAAAGGGGTCGAAATATAAAAAAATAAATTGCTTGGCTTATCCCTCAACCCCCGCTGACAGATCAAGATTTCAATTTAATTTGAAATTTATTAATCCCTCCATTTCAATCCGTTTGATTGATAAATCAGATAAAAAACAAAAAAAAATATTTAATCCTGTTCATTGTTTCAAATTTATTGCCATTTAAAAATTTTATAGACATTTTTTTTTCTAATCGAACTCTCCCATGCCTCGTAAATGTGTAAAAAAGAGGAAAAAACTTTATGACCTTGAATGAACATTATTTGTCTCTTGCATGAAATCTCCATTGTGTGTGTTTAGGGGTAGGGGTTCGAAAAATTCCCTCTCTCAGACAATTTACATTTTATTTTATTCTTTTCCCTCATAAAAATTATAATTACTCTTTGCTAAAATAAAAATGCATCTAGACTTTTTCGTTAGGAGTTTTATTTCAAAAAAAAAAAAAAAAATGAAAGTGTAATATAATGAGTTATAAAATGAAAAATTTGCATGATTATATATCAAGATATTTTAATATTTTTTTAATATTAAAAAAAAAATAAAAATAAAATACTTGGAATGAACGCGAAAGATAGTCTGTTAGTAAGGGGAAGCTTTTTGGCAGGTGAAAAATCCAGGACGGGTTTGTGCTTTTCATAATTAAATGCAATGCATATTCGTAAAGATACTATTTAAAATTAAATTTTAAAGAAATATCATTATTTGATGAAAGGCGGATAAAAGAATAAATAAATTGTACTCGGGAAGGATATCTAATTAGAAAAAAATGATTTTTGCTATAGAGCA
Source organism: Anisolabis maritima (assembly GCA_010014785.2). Lineage (NCBI taxonomy): Eukaryota > Metazoa > Arthropoda > Insecta > Dermaptera > Anisolabididae > Anisolabis > Anisolabis maritima. Next base: position 11,621 of record JAAAKE020102519.1, read on the forward strand.
ATTCCTTTTGATTTTCGAATTTGAAATTTTAAGGTTATTAATATTGTCCATGATTTTTTCGTTTTTGAAAAATCTTGTTCACACACACACACACCGACATTTTTTATTGGATTCAGGGGACGTGAATTTCCGTTGTAACGCTACTTCAATTTTTTTAGAGATCGCCATAGTTTCTCACTAATATTATATATATATATGTAAGAGAATATAAAAATATATCGACACAAAAAAATCTGGTATAACAAGACATCATATAACTTCCTCTTACCTAAACAGTTAAGGTGTGGTGTTCACACCATATTTTTGAATAGGAGTAGTATGTATCTCTCGCTGCTTTGGCTCAACCTACGCTCAAAAAGCTCTTTTCTAAGTAGTCTAAGTAACTCTCGTTCTAAGAACTGACATGAAGAAAAGGAACCCAAGAGCGAAAAGTAGGAGCCCTTCTATTCTGATAATAATACGCAATAAGTGATTTGAGCGATCCCTTTTGCGTGGGAGGTTTTCTTTTCCTCAGGGACTTCACTTCACTCGTCGATAGTTGTTAACAGCATGAATAAATAACGTTCCTTAATGAAGACGCAACGGTTCTTCAAGAACGTTCTGTTCTGTTCGTTCTCTTCAGCGACTTGGAATCGAGAGTACTTTAGTCCAGGAGGGGGGAAAGAATACCAAACGGAATCAAATGGAATGATTAATGAAGTGTTTTTGTCTCTTTAATGATATTTAAAATAATCATCATCCCTAGTATAAATTAGTAATCTTGGGGGGAAACTGCATCAAGTCTCTCAACCAAAGTACTTAGAAAAATAACTAATTAATTTGTAAATATATTACAAGGAAAAGGCTATTTTTAGTATAGTATAGGAAGAGTATTAATCTACCAAAAATTCGATCTCAAGATTTGTGATTGTTCTTGACATTTCTCGAATTATTTCTCTGTGCCTGTTCCTTAACAAGGTAACTCGAGTATGTTTTAACCAACAACCAAATTTTATACACGTGCATTACAATATCATAGATCTTTATAAACATTTGGGCTATTTCCCGCAAACGGAGGTAGAAAATATACCTTTATCGTGTTAATTCAAATATGATTTTACGAAATAAGTCAAATATATACGGACAATATATCGATATCAGAGACCATGTTATAATTTGCTCCCCTTTCGACAACTGGAAGTGATAGTTTGCCTAAAAGGGTTTTATAAAAATTTTGTTAACTCATCTATATATGTGTACACGAGAAAGTCGAAGGGTTCTTCTGATTTTTTAAAGTAAAGAGGGAGTCAAAGTTTTTCAATTATTAGCTGAGGGGGGGGGGAGGAGTCCCAATCTCCCATTGTCAAAAAAATTACAAAAATCAATTAATTATAAATACATGAAAAATTACAAAAACATTTTTCTAAAAAAAAAAAGAAAAACCAACTCCAAAGACCAAACAATTTAAAAAAATTTATTTGCCTCTCTCCCTCCCCATACACACATGATTTTTTCTTTTTTAAGTAAATATATTTATTTGTCAACAATAGATTTTATTTAAATCTAAAAATAACTAGCTTACCCCCCCTCCCCCCGTAACGACATATAACCTTAAAAGCAAAGGGGTGTGGGTTCGGATCCCAGGCAGGCCGATGAAAATTTATTTAAACCAATTGATATAAATAAATATGCCTGGATTACAAGTATCGTAATAAATTTATATATGTATCGTTGAAAAGGCTATATGGCCTCAGATGCCGAAAAGACAAAAAAAACTAGCTTTTTATTTCAATTTTAAGTTTTAAAAAGATCAAGTTTAGAAAAATCTAGAATTTAGAATAGATTTTTTTTATGGAAAAACCTTTAATTAAATGCATAAAATTTCCTACAAAAAAAAAAAAGAAAAATATTCTCCGTTACCTCTGGTACAGAGTGCACTAATGGAACACTATTGCCATTCGCCGGTATCTGGCTCGATGACTAATTCCCCTTGTTTAATAATGGACTCGGAAATAAATTCTAATAAAATAGCTTTTACTTCATAATTTAAACATTATATTAATAATATACAAGGTGTAAAAAAATCTAAATTTGTTATTTCATTGTCGATTTCCTGAAAATATCATCTAATCGAGCCTCCATTCTTTTTATTGATTTTTTCAAACTTTTTTCAAAAATGCTAGATGCTGTAGACTAAAAAAATCAAGCATTGATATTTATATATCAATATATATTATAATACACTATCCTCCTCAAAAGTAATTGGACAACTTGTCTCTTTTGTTTCATAATAATGGATAATTAGGATAAGAGGAAATTCAAAATCATAAAATTCTATTTGTTTTCTCTATTTTTCAATTTATTATTTTCGGATTTCATGTAGATCGTCTCTCAATCCATTAAGGTGAAACAAAAGATACAGGTTGTCCAATTACGTTTAAGGGGGGAGGGGCTAGTATAATATTATCATATACATTAGTGGTATTTAGCCAGAGCGCCCTCGGGAGCCGGGTTCGATCCCTGACTAGAGCTCATTTCTTTTGAGGGTGTGGATTAATAAAAATTAATTATATGTTGATAAATATTATTCCATAGACTTTTATATCATTTAGTATTTACTCCTCCATCCGCTTATACTTTTATATATTTATAATATAATAATATTGTAATATATGCTCTGGCCCCATTTGATGTATTAATAGCTTGCTCTAATGATTATATTTCATATTCCCTTTCTATTAACGGACCTTTATATAAGAATATTTCAATTTAAAAAATTTTTTCACAAAAAAAAAATATTTGAAGAGGTTTCATTTTTTTCAATTTCTCTCTCTTTCTAAAAAAATGGAATTTTCTTTAATAAATAAAATCGCTCCATTTTAACGTAATTGTATTACTTTCTCTCTCACTCTCTCTCTAATTCAGTAAAAGAAACTTAATTTTCATAATATTAAATGTATAATCTAAGTCAATTAACGCACTAGCTAGCCAGCATACCTTTTTTTATTCCTCACTTCCTCCTTTTTTTTTTCTTTTTTTTATTTTTCTACACTTTCAAACCTTATTCTAAAAGATTAATTAATGTTCAAACTTTTATGAATACATTTTAAACTCGGTCCCAATTTGACGCTTCATAAGCTACCCTGTTGGTTATTAATGACTTTTTGAGGCAAGTTTGTTTCTGTTGTTGTAGTTGTTGTGTTTGATAGAGCTCAGAAGAGGAGAGAAGTGAATAACTCCCCCTGCCCCTCTCCCCTTCCCCGACCACATATATATCCAGGTGTCATTCAAAAACATATTTGCAAATATCAATCAAAGATATAAATTAAGTTGAAACATGTCTGTGATTACGTTGTGCGGGAATTTATAACCCTTATTATTTGGTAGTTGGTGAAAAACTATAAATAAATCAAGAATATTTATATTAAAAAAATAATTGGAGGTTCGCATCAGGAAAATATGTGAAGTAAGAAATATGTAAAAATCTTAAAATAAATAAGTGAATAGAAATTATTATGAAAAAAAAGCAAGCAATAAAAAATTAAAGATTTTTTGAAAAATTATATTTTTTTTTTGTGAAAAATCGCATAATAAAGACGTTTGAAAAAAAAACACCTCCCTTCTCCTCCTTATATGATGCCAAGATATAAGCTTCATTTATATTTAGGAAGGGATGGTACACTTCATTTAATCTTTCATTGCACTTTCCAATTAAAAGTCGATCTATTATGCCATTCTTTTGTCATTAATAAATTTCTACATGAGGGATTTGACCTAAATATTTAAAGAATTTTATAAAATTGACTTTTAATAATATTAATAAATAATTGGGGCGTGAATTTGATTCATCTAAGGAATTCTTAATTTTTGCTTTAATTTATTAACGGTAAAAAAAATACAAGGGAATTCTTCTTTTTTTATAAAGTTTAGGGAAATAAATTGCAGGTGAATTTTTTTTTCCAGTTGAACAAAGAGAGAGAGAGGGAATAAAATTTCACATCAATCAATTTCTATGTCCTCGTTAATTGCCTGGTTGTCGGCACTTTAACGGATATCGAGAGGGTTGAGAGAAAACGCAGAGAGAGAGAGGGAGAGGGACTATTTATTCAAAGTGAGACACAGCGAGTGAGAGAGAAAGGTATTTTTAATTTAAAAAAAAATAGATAACGTCACTACTTAAATGTAAATTAGCGGAACGAATAAGCAAATAGAGAGAGAGGTGATTCTATTTTGAAAACAATTCTTGAATGATAAAATAACATTTGACTTGGAAGAGCAACATCCGGGTCCATCTATCCATATCTTTAAATAAATTATGACAGTGATTGTTAGTTCATAGAAAAATATTTTTTTATAATAAACAGGAGGATAAAATAACATGAAAAAAAAACAACGCTGTTTTAATAAAGAAATCTGGAGTGACATATCACCCAACTTTCTCTTTAAGTAAGGAAAGCTATTACATAGTAATAATGGTGTTATATTGATTTTGAAAACTGGCGGGATGGCTTTTGGCCAAGACCCATGAAAAAAAGCAAACAAGAAAAGCTAAGTGATGTGTTGTCACACCAGATTTTAAATTAAAGGCTTAAAAAACCCTCAATCCTAATAAAATAAATCATTCCCCGGTTAGTTACCCCAGGTGTATCGTGCACTGATGCCACACACCATTCCCTATCGCCGGTTTCGGGTTCTCTGACCCATTCCCGGTGTCTCTAGCCCTCCTCCCTCTTACCTAGGTAGCTGTTCACAAGTTTATATTGCCTTTTATTTTTAGAGATTTTTCGTTTGTGTCAATTATCCATTGATATCAATTATTTTTTTCATTCCAAATTTATACCAGAGAAAATATATATAATTATAAAAAATTAAATGGCAAATTATTATCAAACATAGGAATTTTTATTTCAATTTCAATTCAATTTCGGCTACTGAGGCCATTTTGACTTCTAAATATAAATTCATTTTGTTGGAAAAATTAGTTCCAATGGCTTCCAGCGAACGTTCAAAACTCGGATTTCCCATTTGACAATGTCAATATTTCTAACCCCACAACCACGAGGGGGGGGGGGAGAAAGCTAAATCCAATGTTTAATAATAAACAAAATTTAATTGCCAATTTAATTAATTTAATTTAATTTTTTTTTTATAATATTGATAATTCATTGATACACACAAATGAATAATCTTAAAAAAATAAGAACTAAAACAGTATAAAATTGTAAACCGGATACCAAAGGGACCCGACGCAAAAATCTGGTGTGATAGCACATCACACAATTTAATTTTCTTTGCCTTAAGTAAGAGATAGTTGTGTGATGCGCGTTTCATACCAGATTTTTTTATATATTGTCTGAATAGTATCGGACACCGAAAAGACACAAAAAAACTTAAGACAAAATATTTTGAGGCTCAAAAGCCTAAAAATGGGTAATTTTTTCACCCAAATTTACAAAATAAATTCAAATTAAATAATAGGCCTAGATATAATTAATCTGTCAAAAAAAAAATTTAATTTATACTTTTTATTTTTTATTTAATATTGAAAATAAATTCAATACAATTAGCTAGGTATACCACTATATATTATCTTAATTAAAAGCTGGGATTAGTCTAAATATAGATATATCTAAAATATATTTTTGTAGAAATTACCTTGGTTGAAAGGGATGGAATTTGAGTTAATTGGAAGGAGTGGTGGCTCTCTCTTACCTGAAACAAAAACAAAGGAATAATTAGAATAAAACAATTGAAACGAGATACAAAGAAAATGAAATTTCGAACAAGAAATCAAAATTGCTAATTAATAAACGATACTATCTGCCCTCGCCTCCAGGCTTCGTTGCTGTTTGCAATCGAATTCGACTTATTAATCATATTTTAAAAATAAACCGTCTCCATGATGGAAGCGATTTAATTTCAAGTGAAAATTTACGATAAAGCGGGAAGTTTTATAATTAATTAGAATTTTATGAAAAATGAATCCTATTGTTGTGTCGTGATTCACTTCTCCAAATTGGTGCTCAATAGTGTATTATAGTGCACATCTAATGGGCTCAACCCTATAAGTTCAAAAATAAATTTTATTTTAAATAATATATTAAATAATAATAGGAAACTCGGTAAAAATTTGAGAAATTATTGAAGAATTCGACAGATAAAAAAGTTTATGGACGTTTTTATTAAAAAAAAAAAAAATTAAAAATGATAATACGAGGGTTGCCTTTTATATTTCAGGATTGCGCTAAACGATTGCTGCTGACGAAGCGTCATTCGTAAAGTTTGACATTTTTGATGGTATACGTACTCAGAACGTATTGGCATACGAGCGCTATTTGTGTAGTTTACAATAACTTGAATTCTCGGCTAAAAATGGAATTAAATGGTGAACATTTTCGAGCGATTATTTTTTACAATTTCAGGGATCGTGGATTAATCCATCGATGAAATAATTCAACTTTTGGCGATGAAGCACCATCAAGGACTACTGTTTATCGATGGTTTGCCGACTTCAATCGTGGCCGTA
>JAAAKE020102530.1:0-18122 GCA_010014785.2 Anisolabis maritima
CCATCAAAATGTTCAATTTTGTTATAATTACCATACCTTCCCCTTCTAAGACAATCACTAAAAACCATAATTAATTAAATATTTTTATTTAAAATATCATGAAAACTAAATTAAGAAATTGTTAAGAGATATCCACTACTTTATAAAAGTTCTGGTTCCCAATATAAAATATATTTTTTTTGCTTTCAATGTTAAGCACCATTTTTCAAAAGTACTTCATATATTGCGTGTATTGAAAATATAATACTTAAATATTTCTTTAAGTTACCGGCAGTACTGGAAATTCTTTTTCAGCAACTAATATCAATATTTTAACTCACTGGAAATTATATGAATGTACATTAAATTTAAATGTACAGGAAAAAGTACAGATCAGCTCAAATAAGCGAATGATTTTTAAATTAGCATTTCCTTTATATTTATACAAAAATATGATTATAGGACAGTGGAAAAGGATAGAAAATCATATTAAATTTTTTTTAATATTCCATGAAATTTTATTTATTAGTTAGAGATTTTTTAATTAAATTTAAATTAGGTTATATTTTAATTAAAATAATTGAAAGATGATGAATCCAAAAGCCTAACTACATCCCTTGGCACTTCCGAGATAAAAAGCCTGAGTGGAAACAGACATGATTTAGTCTTTTTATCTAAATTAAGCAAATAGGAAATTAATTTTTTTGCAGGAAATGAATGCTTTTGGAATTTTCCCTCGATTAAAAAATAATAAAAAAATAAAATTAAATAAAAATTTCCTTTGAGAAAATTCTTTTAAAGTAAAACTTTCATATTCTAATAATAAAAAAATTAAAACGTCACCATAATACACAATGAATTTGTTTTTATTATTATGACGTCAAAATGACGTGCAAGGAGTTAGAATTGACCTTGCTTAACTTCGCTTTTGAAATCATTAGTTTCTTTTTCACATAGCCAATCGTTGGGCGTCCTCTAATGGGCTTGTCCAAACATTAACTAATAACTAACTTCTTTTTCCCTCCCTCTTACCTTTACACCTTCCATTTGTAATCATTCTCCTTCTTTTTACTAAAAGCTTTTGACTTTTTTACTTTGGAATTTGAACTTCGATTAATAAAAATCAGAATGAGCGAAGTATAGTGGGAAATTCTTATCGTTTTATCTTATCTAGATGAATAAATTGTGACTTTGTAAAAAATTAATTTACGTCAATAGGATTTAATTAACCATGTCTATATATCTGGTTATTTTTTTCAATATTCTTATTGATTTCACTATACTAGTAATTTGGTAAAGGTAAAATATACTTCGTTTTCATTTCCGCCATTTCACCTTTACGCCTCCCATTTGTAATCAGTCAGTATATCGGCTTTAAGAACGAAATATGAGGCAATCCTCACCTAAATATACAATCTGTTATTGTTCATTATTAGCAGATCTACAAATCTTTAATAACTTTTTGTAAAAGTAAAAAAAGGAACTCCTATTTATTTTCTCTTGTTTTTTAGTAATATTATAAATTTTTAAAATAAACAGCGGTTGCTTTGCCTTTCAAATATATAAATGGTCACTTTCGGCATATGCATACATAAAATTTATTTTTATCATTATTTAAGATATTATTTTAATTTAATATATTTATACCCAATTTTCCACTTGGTCCACTTTATCGTACTGGCTGGGATCCGAACTCTCGTTCCCTGTCCAATGTCTATACTCTTAACCTCTCGACCAGAAGGCGGGGACATAATTGGATTTTATCATTCGTTAGTTTTTTTTTATTTATCATTAATTAAATATCTTTGGAGGATGGGAGAATTCTATGATTTAAACAAAACATATTTCCCCTTATTCAGACACTAAATAAATAAATGACGATTTTTTAACCTAAAAATTGAAAAGAAACAACAAATGGTCCTAAGTACAATAACTCTAAATAAATATGTCATTGGATGGCCATATGGTATGTGTATCATAATTAATATATATTGTAATATCGTTTAAAATCTATATGGTCTCAGATGCCGAAGAGACTTAAAAAAAAGTACAATAACCTTTTAAAATAATTGTTAATGTTGATTTTACTGTTTACTTTAAATAAGAAAAGATTATAGTCCATTAGTCAATGATTAGCTTCTTCAAAAGATTTTTTTTTTTTAATATTTTAAAATTTACAAATGAAAATTTAATAATATAAGTCATTAGGAAATTATTTATTTTTCGTAGGAAATACGAATAATTTTCTAGTATTATTCTTTTTAAATTATAGAGAATTTTTTTTTGTTTTTTTAGTTCATTACCGCTAATAATCCAAACAAAGTTTATATTTGTTTGTAAAAAGATATAAAATATGAATAATTCATAATACATTTTAAATATAAATTTGATCTAATATCATTCGTTCATTTTGGATTTCTATCACCAATTATACAAATGTTTAAAAATGAAATAAAACTGTCACAACATTAAATAAATAAGCTAAGCAAAACTTTGGCAGAGATCAAGGCCTTATTATATTCATAGATTATATTTTTTAACATCATTTTCATGCAACATTTTATATATACTAACCTAAATTGTTTAATTCTCTTAATACAATAAATTAATTTTAATTAATATATTTATATATCATGCGGAACACGATAACTGGTACAGCATTTTTTAATCTTATGGATTCATATTAGAGAGAGATCATAAATGATGAATCTTTAATTTATTTATTATACAGTTGACATTAAAAAATCCGGTCATCGAAAATCCGGTTTCTTCAGATCTCCGACATGGATTTGGAGCACATTTTCAAATTAACTATGTTGGAGCGCATTCTGGAGGCTCGGTTTATGTTTTGATAGCGCTATACTCCAGAATCAGCTCTTGGATCATGCATGCACCTGTAGGCCTACCTATTCATTCTCATTTTATCATTTATTTGCTGCTGTATTATGCATTCAGCAAAGAAAAGACGTGTCGTAAATATCGTGCGTTATCGATAGCGGAAAAAGTGAAAATACTAAAAAACTTAATAGCAGCGTTTCTGTGCGAACTATTAGTAAAACATCCAACATTGGCTCTTCAACAGTGTATGATTTTCTGTTAAATATATACAGCATATATATCCATAAAAAACCTGTACATTTTTTTTATAAAAATATAACATTGTAATTCTTTTGCTGAAATCTAGAAATAATTCTATTGATATACTCTTTCTTAAACAAATTGGGCTGGACTCCCTGATATAAGAGTGAATAAATCCGCCACGTAGTGAAAAATCTAGGTATGAGTTTAACTTAGGTTGTATTGAACTTGGGATGCGTAGCTTTAAAGATGGGGTTATAAATGCTAAAATCTTTTTGAAAAACATAGAGCCAATTTTGGCAACTTGAACTTCTCTGGACAAAATATGCCTACTTAAAGTATTTTGGCAAAAAGAAAAATTTTACCAAATGACAGAATCCTTAAATCGTTTGTTCTGTTTTTTAGAGAAAAAATACACCTTATTTTGTCAAATGAAATGTCAGTTTCATGATTCGAGATGAGAAGGAGACCCTACTCCTTGCCTCCGCTGCTTTAGGTATATAAATTTGCAGACTCTTAAGAAAAATATATAAAAATAATGTATCATGATCTAATAGAATATTTCCAGAAATTTCTCAGAATAATATAAAATAAAAATAGCATTAAATAAATATAACTTTATGTCCACTATGCCCGGCCAAAACAATCATCACGCAAAAAACATTATCTTAAACCAACTATCCACCTTTTTTCTCTCGGGCCACATTGATTTGTGTGCTACCTCAAGCGGTGCGCAACTTGTTGATATACTGTGCGGTAAGATGTGCGACCTCATGTCAGCCTGATTAGCAGTTAATTCTGTTTTCCACTGGTCCAGAAAAGATAGATTAAAATCATTATTTCATTAAACTAATAAACTAAATATATATTATTGACTTTAAACTACTTATAAATATTAAATATTAATTAATATCGCTAAGTTGTAGTAAATATTGTTTAACTGTCAAATATTATAAATAACCAAGTCACTGATGTTTGACATTTACTTTGATAAATTTCGAAACGAGAAATTGAATTCAAAGCATCTCATTTCAAGCCGCAGTCTCATACTTTACATAAAAAGTGTTTTTACCGCCCATTTAGAATAAATCCTATTTACTAACAATCACTTTATTTCTTTAATTAAAAATGAAAAAAAAAAAAAATTTCTTTACAACAGGCTTTTAAAAAATATAGCAGCATAGTCATATAAAATTTTTTAAAATAAATATTACAAAAATTTGTTTGAACAATGGTCGTCGCCTCTTCAAGTATTTCTTCATATTTAATATCAAAGATGTTACTGAATCAGTGAAGAATTCTTGCTTCTCAATGAGTTTTAGCACGATTTTTTTGGGATAATTCCTTGTCTACTATTTATCACTTGTTAGGATAATTTAATCAGGAAGACTAAGGATGGGACGGACATTTATCTTGGATGGAAGAAGAAATAACTTTTAGGGCTTTGGTTGCCAAACCAGAATCGCCAAGAGGAAGATCTAAAACTAGATGGATAGATAATGTCGTTAAAGATCCCGAAGAAATTGCAGGGGGCGAAAATTTCGACCCTCGACCTCATTAAAATGTTGATATAGTATTAATAATATCTATAATCAATTTTTTTTTAACTTGTCATTGGCCCTGTTTCTTATAGTCGAGTTAAGAGTTCTTGTTTTATGATCATAGTTTCAGTGGTTTGCTTTCCATCTTGCGCATTAAAATTTTTTTATATTTGGTTACCAATTAATTTAAGTAAATATGGATGGTGTCTTAATAGTTTCATATGTCAAAAAATACTTAAAAAAAAAACTTCTTATCAATGAAAAAATTATTTGAAATAAAAAAATTCTATAAAATTTAATATATTTCTTCATGGCAAATAATCTTTTACATAATCAAAACATTACTTCTCCCTATATATATTACATATATAAGTAAGAGAGAGTAAGTGCGCTTGTAAATTGGCAACGTCTCGGGTTCTCATTAAAATTATAGGGAACATCTATATTCTATTCATTCTTACCCAGCGAAGGTCAGAACAAAAATGGTATATACTATACGTCCAAAAAAAAACCGAAGATTGTTAACATTTGAACTTCCTTATATTTCATGCTTTGATTGCCTGCATCTCTATAAAATCAGATTGACTTTTTTTGTTAGGCCACCCCTACACTAATATTTTTTTTCATTGAGTAAAACTAATAATATAGATTTATAAAGGATCTCTACAGCCACCTTCCACAGAGAACTAGGAGAATTTGCTCCTTTGCTATAAATCCTTGTCTTGACCAAATCCGCCATCCGTTTTTTTAATTTTTTTAAATTTTAAATAATTATCAAAAATAGTATTTTTATAATTCCTAAAAATTCACAAAGAAAATATATAAACCATAATTTTTGACCATTGTACTTGGCAAAAAACAGTGTTAGTTACGTCTTTTTGATAAGCGAAGTTTCCTGAAAAGTGACGCACTTCAGATAGTTTGGAATGAAAACATCAAATTAAAAAGAAACAATTATATTTGTATTTAAAAATAACTTAAAAAATTTGCAAAATTGTCAAAAAGTAACTTTAAAAGGAAGATCAAAATAATTTTTGGATTGCTACCTTTTAAATCCCTTGAATTATAAGGATAATTTTTCCACTATAAATACTTTAGTTTGGCCCTCGTTTTAGGCATTTGCTCTCCAAAAGATGCCTCTATTTTTTATTAACTACTTGATTTATTATTTTTTTCTTTTATATGTAATTATATTTCTAAAGCTGATTAAAATTTCTCAAAATATTGAATCATACATTATTTAATCATTTTATTAATTAATAATTATCAATTTATCAATTATGTTGCAATAGTTTGATTGATATACGAGTATATATAAAAAAAAAATTTTTCTCCATATTTATGAATTATCTTAATTTGTATCACTCGTCTCTTTCCGGTGCAAAAAGGCACGTTATCTCACCATACATAAATAATTGGAAGGTTTCACAATAAACCTGTTAGTTAACGTTTTTTTTTTTTTTTTTAAATTGAATTTGTTTAATATAATTTTCCTCTCCTCTTCTCCCTTTTTTCTCAACTTAAAGCTTTTAAAAACTTAAACAGCGATATACAAACACACACACCTTTTTTTCTTTTGTACTTGTGCCAGATGCTACGTATGTTGAGTTTAACTGTTCAGGGCTTCTTGGATAAATTTGGATCGCATCGTGGTGACTTATGCAAACCAACATGATGAGGGTTATTTTGGCCTCGAGAAAAGAATCTCAGCCTCTACTGTCAGGGAGGGGCTCACGGAACTTCCTTCTTGCTCCCTCACGTGGTTTTGTCATTCGCTGGCTATTAGTATAATTAGAACTCCGCTCCTTGAAAGAAATTTGAATTATTTAATTAAATTTTATTTTAGCATCCATCAACTTCTTTTCAAACGTGTTTATAAAATGTTTCTTTTAAAGGGACGAGTACTTGCCAAGGAATAAAAATATTTTTTTGAATGGTAAAATACACAATAGAAAAATACGGGAAAGTTATATGATAAAATCGTCACTACAATATATTATTTATTGACTATAATTTTGAAAGCGGTCTTAAGTACTTTTAACATCCATAAGAACCTAGTCAAATGCCGAATGGATGGCTTTAAGCCAGATGTCCTAGATAATTCAACTGATTTGTTTATTTTATTTCTCATTCATTAGATTTTTTTCTCTTTATTAAATAAAAAAAAATGTAATTTTGAAAATTGAATTAACATCTCAGCACAAAATATTTTTGAAAAGTTCAAGGAAGACAAAATTCCTTTAGTATAAACAAATAATTTTATCCCTTAATAATATAAACCCAGATGTAACCAAAGGGAAAGGGTTGCCTAGTTCGTTTAGAGTTGGCCAATTTCTTTCTAGTTTAAAATTAGTTCAATGTTTTTTCACCAATAAATTAAAAATTTTGACAATTCACGAAATTTTATTTGGGGTTAAGTAAAGTTATCAAAAAAGTTTAAATTATACAAACATATTTATTGTGATTTTTATTTATCTTTCTTAAAAAATTCAAATCTTATTGAAAATGAGTGTCTGAGCATAATAAATAGAAGATCCATTCTGCTGAAAATCTTATTTTTTGTATAAGAAATTTCTTCCACATCTCTTTCGTAAAATTCATTTTATTAAATTATGCATGAAATGACATAATATTGATAAAATAGCACCAATTATCTAGACGATGATATTACTATTACGTCTCAGACCAATGTCCGCCAAAACGTCATACATCTCAATGCCAGACATAACCATTTTATATTCATACAAACACAGAATGTATCATTGACTGTATAAAATAATAAAATTTCATTAAAGTGAGGCAGATAGCTATGTAGATCTTGTAGAAAAAAAAAGAAAGAGCAGAAAACAGCTAAGGATTTTTTCTCTTATTAATAGCACTTCAAACCGACGTTTCAGTCATCTATGCGACTATCTTCAGGGCTCAAAATTATGAAATGGTGAAGACATGATGAGAACAAAGATTGTATATTTAGAAGTAATTTACATTATCTCGTGAAAAGACAATGAAATAAAAATTAAAATGTCACTAGCTGATTAAATATAGAAAGATTAATAACCTGAAGTGTTGTTAATGAGAAAATAACGTTTAGAGGATTCATCATGTCTTCTCTATTTCATAATTTTGTAACCCTGTAGATGGTCGCATAGATTACCAAAGTGCTAATAATAAATGAAAAAATACCTAGATGCTTTCTGCTCTTTTGTGTACCTAACCTACAATTAATAAAATTCAGAAATAAATTTAAATAATTTCTTAAGTGATCTTTCCTGATTAAAGAATCAAAGATATTTTTCCTTAAATTTAATTAATCACTAAACACAATTTTTTTTATAGTAAGATTATTTAACCTTTATAAAAAAAATTCTAATTAACATAGAGTTAATAATTTTAAAAATGATAATTGATATTATGTTAAATTATATTTATGAAAGCATCCTCAAATGAAACTCAAATCACATGCCGCTCATATTTCCTATACAAACATAAATAAACATTTAATATGACGCAATCTTTAGTAATTATTTCATTGAGAGCGAATCAAATATTATAAATATGTTCTTAGAGTATTTTTAAATCCCTTAAGTATCTGAAACGAAAACAAATAAGAGATTAATTTATATATCTATAAAAATTGTTAAAAAACTAAGGAATTTTTATGCAATTACCTAACTAGGAAAAATCATTTTCTTGTTTCTTTTATTGAATAAGAGCGTGTTTTGAAAAAGGTGGTTATTTTCAAAACAATGTTCCAAGACTATAAATGTCACACCAAGGCACTCCAGCTCCCGTGTAACGGCAGCATATCCGCTGCAAAGTGGAAGGTCCCAGGTTCAAGTGCGGAGGCTCCAAACGCCCAGTCAAAACAATCATCTCGCACTCTTTTATCTTATTTCTTTTACTCCTACATGTCTTTTAGGGCAAGGCCCTGGGAAAGCCGACCCCTCCCCAAACCAAAAGAAAATTACACAAAATTTCACTAAAAATAAAGAAAATCAATGAAAAAAATCTATAAAATAAAAAATTTAAACGGTATTTCTAAAAAAAAAAAAATAAAAACTACCAAAAACAATACAATCTACCCAAAACAAGGAACTAATTAACATATCCTCCTAAACCAAGAATCCTAACTACACTACGGCTTCTATAAGCTATAAATACATGGCATCCCAAAAGGTTCTAAATGGAATTTTTATTATTCTTTTGCTTAAAGATTGTCGAAACTAAAACTTTTTAAAAAAATATAGCTCCACGAAAATCCCAAAGAAAAATCCCTACTAAATAGAAATTAAGACAAAGAAAAAAAAATGAAAAAATTACATAAATGAAAGTAAAAATGAAATTTCAAAGAAAAAAAATCAAACAAGTTCTAGGATTAAAAAAATTTAATCTGCCCACCCCCTCCTAAAACAATATAAATTCTGATTAGGCCTTCTAAAAGAAGGATCTTATATGAAATGCAGAAAATACTTTTTTATACAAGAGCGTGCTTTGAAAGCGTGAAATAGTTTTATTTATTTTTTCATATGGACTAAATATTTATTATTTTTAACTATTAAAAAAATTTGTTTAATCAAGATAAAATTCCTATTCTTTATATAAATATTTCTTATTTCCTCAAACAATTAAAAATTTTTCTTTGAAATAATTGGTCATTAATTAATAAATTTCATAGGCTTTCCAAACTCAATTTGTAAAAATCTAGGTTAAAGAAAGTTGAACTCATTAATTTCATTTTTATTATTCTCTGCTTCAATTGCATGGGAAAAATGCCCATTTACTTTTTTCTATCTTAAACATCAATAATTCATTTTCTCTTTTCTTTAACAAAAAATCACTGATTTTCATTAATATGAACAAGCCTGAATTAAGGGCGGGGTGTAGTCACCCAAATTTGGGGGAACAAATTAAATGTAGATCCGGTTACTTTTTTTTTAGTGATTCCACCTTTTTTTTTTTTTTTTGACCAAATTCATCTCGCCCTGTTTCCTCGTTGTAATATTCCTATGACCTTTTCATTTCTTCATTACTTCTGATGGAAAATTTCATCTTTTTTCTTAAATTCATTTCGTAGTTGACAAACGTTATCTATCTTTCGCCTGTCTCTAACACCTCCCTGTCACTATAATTCTATTATAAAAATATTTTTATTTAAAAAAAAAAATAGTAATTTATACTTTTCACAAGGTTAAATTTATTAAGAAAGAGGATATAAATGATCGAGTTTATCGATTCAATCAATAGTTAGACTTTAATATTCTGGCCTAAATATTATTTCAAATTTCTCTTTTTAATTGAAATAATAAAATTAATAATCATGTGGTTAATTTACGAATCAAAACTCACATTCTTCCTTACTATGCTAGAAACTCTTGAGGAGAGATTGTTAAGCTGGTCGTGACTTAAAAATAATGTTATAAAGATTGTGAATGCCAGCTGTTTCTCGAGAGAATCATTTATGAATTAAGTAGGATACATATTGCAAGGTTTCCCAAACTTTTCAAATTAAAACCCATGGTTTTTTTTAATGATTTGATTAAAATAAATTATGTTAATATTATCAGGTAAAAATTAAATAAAATTTTAAGGCAAAACTTCGTCTATTCCACCACTCTCTATCTAAGCTAAGTCTATAGGATTCTTAGACATAATATTTATGATTCAAGAAAAATTTTGTTTTTGTCAAAATTATTAACAAAAAAAAACTTTCTAGTTTTTCTATAAAATTTCCTAAAATAAATATGATTAAATAAAGATAAAAAAACTCTCACTCCGGCCTCAAATTTTTTTAATATACCTCATAGTTATTAATTAATATTTTAAGAATTTTATTTTTGCCAAAGTAAATATGATAATGATTTCACAATTTTTTGCAACATAATACAATATTTGAATAGTTTTAATATGACCTTTAATTTACTTTTCCTCCTTCTAACACTTTGTTAATGGATGTATTTATTTATTTGTACATCTCCTAGTTATTAAAATAATTGTTTTGTCGGCTAAGATTTTAGAATTTTAATTCATGGTATATGTTAATTGAAATAACAGTGTGTGCGAAAAAATCTGTCTTACCAAAAAATATAATCCTATAATTTAATTTTTAGTGGAGAAAATGGTTTTGAACTTTATTTTATATATGGATAGTATATATTATTTATTGGAACACAAAATTCAACTAAAATCCAGCTATAATTGATATGAGTTTAATCATTGTACTAAAGATCGGACTTGTATAATTAATTAATGTATAGATATTGTTAATTCATTTTAGGAAATTAAAAGAGAGAAAGAATATACGAGATGAATATTTTGACTGGGCTTATTAGGTGCCACCCGAGATGTTTTGGTTTAATATTAATAGTAGCATATCCCCCAAGAAAGTGGATGGTTCCTGGTCCGCGCTGTATATTGCTCTTTTATTTATCCCTTTGGAAAATTCTCTAAAAAGGCAATTAAGGCAGTTTAATGAATGCTGATTTTACTATAAAAATATATTTAATTAAAAACTTTTAATAGTCAAGCATTAATTTAATATCTAAAAAACCAAATAAATAAATTTTAATATTGTTGACAAAATAAACATTATCTAATCAGTGTTTGGTCACTCCCAAACTGTCACAAAGTGCTCAAAGGGAAGGCGTGAATAAAATGAGTAAAATTTGTTTATTTTCTTGTTATTCCCGCAACACACACACTCACAACTAATAAAAATAGGAGGAAAGAGAAGATAATTTTTTTCCTTTTGAATCATTAGAGTTTATTATATAATTTAGAGAGGAGGATAGGCCTACAAAGAATATGGCCATCCAAAATATAAGATCAAATGAAAAGTCTTTTCCCCTCTTGCTCATCAAAATTCTATTAATTTTTATAATTAGAAAGTTTTTTTTTAATTTTACATGGTTTTGGGAAAAGAGTAGGATCCTTCATTGCCCGCCATGTCAAAACTGATAATGAACCAATAAACAGATTATTTGTTGAATGATTAACATTTTTTTTTCTCTATATGTGTGACAGATGATCTCAGCAGAATTCTCTATTCAACACAAATAATATTTTGGCAAAAATCTAGTGTTGCCCGTGATGTAACGCGTTTGAATGATTCAACTTAGTCTCTCTTTTGTGACGTGCCTGTTCATTCTCTTTCCTATTAGCAATTTACCAAGGTTCCTTTCAAATCCATCAGAGAAAGTGAACAAATTCCAATATCTTAACACTGCCCGACTAAAGCGGATCCTCCTCTGCCATGTGCAGTGGTAGCTATAAGGAAGGGGAACTCCTCTCCTTCTTAGAGAGAGAGGAGTGGAAGATATCCCCCCCAAGTTTCACATAGAGTCATTCATTCCATTATGCACGAGGGTCAGAGCTTGTCAGGCTCTCGACTGATCTAGATATCATAAGCGAAAGAACGAGAGAAAGAGCAAGCAAGCAATCGGTCTCTTTGCCGGGCAAATTTTCGTTTTGTCTCTTATTTTATTTTTTTTTTTTTTGTGTTTGTGAATATTGTGAAAGAAAACATCAAAATGATGGAACAACAACACCAACCATACGGGCACCTCACTGAGGACCTAGCCCTGCTAATCCAACAACTCCTAAAGGTAGTCCCATTTTATTTAAAAGTTTTTTTTCTTCATTACAGTTAATTCCCATTAAGCTGAGCAAATTTTATAAAGCTAATTTTCTCTTTGAAGAAAGCAACTGATTTGAGATTAAATAATCAGAATTCGATGTGTCCACTTAACTTGAATCTACTTAATTAATTTTGAGGGCCTGTTTTTAAATGAAAGATTATCCTGAAAATTTGATTAAGTCAAGTAAAAGTATTTGCCTTATCAGGAATAGAAATTACTCTCTCCCTATATATTTTATATATAGGTAAGAGAAAATAAAAGCATAAGATCTGTTCATCGATGGTTGCTCAAATAATTTGGTTAGTTCACTTAACCCAATTATTTGGGGAACCATTGTTTGAAAAACATATCCTTTCCATAAAATTTATCTTTAACCAATTAATATTTTAAATAATTCTCTAAATCATGATCTCTCTCCACTCATGAAAAATAATGGATCTTTATAAGAATCACTAAAATTTAACCTGGAGAAATATTTTGAAATGAATTAGGTTATATTTTTTAGACTGATTGATTGTAGTTTTTGAGGGGGGAGGGAGTGAGGGGAGGCTTTAACTAGCATTCCCCTTGTCTGGCATCAGTCTAGGTGCTATCTTGATAATCCTTCAAAATGTTTTAATAAAAATTATTTAAATGAATTTTCTTATACTTTTGTGAATTATATTAATATCAGGCAAACTTCAGATAAATTAACGACAAAAGAATAAATTACATTCAGAAATGCTAGTGGATTTTGCTTATTCCTTATATACTCCTATTTTATTTTTAAATTTTTAATTGAATATAAAATTGAAATGTATAAAATATTCAATATGACTTACAAAATATTTAATCTAAAAGTAACATATTGCAAAATCTTGTTTTTTATTTATATCTAATCATGAATTTAATAATTTTTTATCCTCGTGAAAAATAATTTTTTTTATCCACCGGATGTTGAATGACTGGCTAGTTGACTCATTTATTCTCAGTACCCAACCAAATTTAAGAAAATTTTTGTAATTTAAAAATTTTATTTCATTTTTATAATTTAAGCAAGATAATCATGAATTTGAATTACTATCAGGCCGGCTCGAACTAGTTACAACTGACGTCATCGTCGTCAGCTGAATACACGTGCCTATCAAACCATAATCTAAACTTGGAGAAAATTGAAAAAATCCAACACTATTTATTTTCTTTTTCTAAAAGAAATTAGCTTTTGATATATGATTTATTGAAAATTTAATTCTCTCCGATTATTGTACATGGCCAGGGGGAGGAGGGGGACTTTGACAGGAGGGGAAGCTATGATAAGAAGAAACTTTAATTATGCTTGAATAATAAAATAGAACAATAAAAAAGTAGAAA
Organism: Anisolabis maritima; assembly: GCA_010014785.2. Taxonomy (NCBI): domain Eukaryota; kingdom Metazoa; phylum Arthropoda; class Insecta; order Dermaptera; family Anisolabididae; genus Anisolabis; species Anisolabis maritima. The sequence continues at coordinate 13,583 of JAAAKE020102530.1, forward strand.
TAATTAATAGCTGTCTAAGACAAAATTCAATAAATATTTTTAAAAGCTAAGTATGCCTCACATTAATAATTTTTTCAAACTATAGATTATATTATCGTTATTAAGGCCACTTCATATTCCTTTCTTGATAATGATTATTTCTAGTATTTTCTGCCTTTATAAAATAAAAAAATTTTGTTTTGACAAGGGCGACTTTTTAGATAATAATAATTAACCAATGGGAAATTTAAAGATGAATGGAAAATGTATCACATAAATTAATTATTACAAAATATTTTTCCAATTTGTCTACCTTTTATTTCCATTGCTCTTCTTGTTTATTGTTATTTTTCAATGGAAAATTTAATAGATATTTATTAATATAAATATGAAAATATTTTTCCCATTTATACTTATGTTTTTTGTTTTCTAACTTAGGACAATTATATTTATTTGTGATACCTTGATTTGTTTAACGTTTTATTAATATAAAAAGATTTAATATTTCTTATAAATAGAAAGTAATTTTTCTCCTTTCTAATTCAATTTGCAAAAAATTTTTTTTTGCTTATTAAGTCCGCATACAGGTTTCAAACACTTGACTCACTTAACCAGCTTCCTCCTCTTAAACACACCCACCACTTGTAAGAGAGAGGAAGGCTTTAATATCTGAAAAAAAAAAATCGATTTGATGAAGCCTTTTTCCTTATTAGGTTCCACCTATTTTTGTGAGAAATCTTACAATTAACTCCCCAACCATGATTATACATATATCAAAAACCTGAATATAAAATAAAAAAATTTACACTCACCTTGAGATAATTTTTTATTGGCACATTCTTTCTCTTATTATAACGGGAATATCAATTATTTTATTATAATTATCTTAATGATATGTATAATTAAAGTTCTTGAAGAGATTCTTGAAGAGATACTTTAATAGAAAAACAACGGTACTTGAATTTATGTCTGCATTGCAGAAAAATTATCTGTCATCAATCAAAAACAGTTGTATGATGAACATTGTCATTTTTCTTTAAATACTTTATTATGCAGTAATAGACATTGAATATTAAATTTTTACTGTTAAAAATTTTTTATATATAAAAATTAATTTACCAAAAGAGTGTGCTCAATGGAATAGCCAGAATATTTGTTTTAGGGCTGCCCAAAAATAATTTTTTGCTGAGAATTCAGTGTTTAATCTTTTCTTGCATTTATTTCTTTAAAATTTAATTTTAATTTTTTGCATATTGATTTTTATTTGGTTTTATTTTTTGCAATTTTCTTTTGGCTCAGATCACTGAGCGCTCCTTGGAAAGGTCACTGATCTCGCACTCTGGACTCTCGAAGATGTTGCCTTCTAGGGGCAAAGATTTCAGTTCTATTAAAAAAATTTATATTGACATAGTGTGAATAAATTTGTGTATTAGATAAAGTTTGTTTAAAATTTGAAAAAGCGATTTCTTTTGTTCAATTCAGGGGTGTCAAACTGGCGACCTCGGGGTCGCAGTTGCCTTTGCGGTTCTTGACATTTTAAAGAAACTTATATAATATTTTTCATTTTAATCATTCATTCCCTTGATTATTGATTAGAGCAACAGTCTCTAGGCACGTGTCCAAGGAACCCTATCAGAAGAGGCATAAAATTTGGTTGATTAAAAAAATACGTTGGAAGAAATTTAGGAGCTGATTGAGAAAAAACTATTTCAAGAATAGAAAACTTATGGTTGGGACGAAAAAATTAACCATTTTTACGAGAAAAATTTTTCATTTAATTTATTAGTAGCCAGTTGCTGGTGGAGTCTGATAAAGGAAATAGAAAAGCAGATTGCAGCAGTCGAAACAATACTTTCTCACTAAATATTAGATATATAGGTAAGAGGAAGTAAAAAGCTCTTGGATGCCAAAAGCCGAACGGAGATGTTTCGGACATTTTTTATATTTTATATACGTTTATTAGTCCATCTAGTCACTTATAAAATATATGTACACATACATTTTAATATCAGGTACAACTTGGGCATATTACAATAGCCAATAAGGGACTGAAGAACTAATAAATTTTGTTCCAAACGTCTCCGTTCGGCTTTTGGAATCCAAGGGGTTTTTTCGTTTGCTGCAATCGGCCTTCTATTTCATTTAAATTATAAATAAGACTAAGCAAGATAATTTTTTAATCCCAATGAATAGGCAAATTTTTCTCAAAAGATAATTTCAAATAATTTAATATTTTATCCATTAAATTGCCAAGCATACACACTATTACCTTTTGAATGTTGTGCCCATGTTCAGCGGGTTTCAAACAGTTTCTTAAGTCTTAATATTTAAAAAAAATTTTATTTCTATCTTTGAAAATGTTCTTTGGTCTGAAAGTACTTATGGGCGATGAAAAAATCCTCTCCTGGGAAGATACGTTGCCCGCCTCAAGAGATTCGTTTTCAGATTTTAAAATAGTCTTTAGTGAACTTTTGTCAGATTGAGAAACCCCAGTCCGGCTTGGCTTAGAAATAACCTTGAGTGCATACATAATGGCAGTCTCCAAGCAGCTGATCTCTCGCCCTTTTAGATCCCGCCGTTGACTTGTGGCCAAAACTTGGATAGGCGCCATTAAATTTTCTTGCTTAATTTACTAATATGAAACGTGTTTTATCAATAAGGCCTTTTATAGGCAGACGGATAAAAAAAATTATATTAACCGAAAAATTTTATTTTAAAATTAAAAGTTGGCAATCATTTTTATTTAAATTCTTTTTTCATGTTTTCAAAAAATTTTTTTAATAATAAATTGAAATCTTTTCTAATCCTTATTCAATGACATTAGGCTTTCCCCAACCACTTTGGGTATGCAAAGATCAGGTCCTCACTTAGATGCGTCCTCACCTAAAAAATAAGTTTATTTAAACATGATAACTCAAGGCTGTGCCCCACAAAGTTTTGCGCCCCGTCCCTCTCCCATAAAGAACCCCATGAGTGGAGGGTGAGAAGTTGCCAGAAAAAATTATATAGAAGGGCTCTCCTATTTATTATGCTATACAAATTTATTGGCAATTTTCTACCATTGAAATTGCCTGTCAAATTATTGTAATTATAAGATTTAATTTCAATATTAAATACTAGAAAATAATAAAATCATAAAGATAAGTTTTCTTTATTATTGTATTGTTATGTTTTTCGATATTAAATACTAGAATCATGTTGAAGTTAAAACAACCAGTTCATATTATTCCATTTATTTTCTAGAGAAATGCAAAACTAATTTATTGAATATTACTAAATATTTTCTAAATAAAATACAGTGAAATGTCAATCTATCGTTTTATCTATATCTTCTATATTTCATATTCCATTTTCAATATGTTCGCCATTTTTACCCCAAGTTCAATCTAGCATTGATTGATCTCCTGAACTAATTTTTTCGTATTGATCCGTTTTTAGTCTCACCTAAATCGGTCCAAAAATGCGAAATCGAAATTTTATTGGAAATGCAAAATTTAAAAACCTCTGAATTCGAAAATATCATTTTCAAAAAATGATTATCCATTCCTAAAATAAAGACTAAACTTCAAAATACTATTACTACGAAAATTTAAACATAACCTTTAACAACTAGATTGTGGCTAAAATCGGACTTCCGGAAGTGACACTTTTTATATAAACAAAGAAGTGACTCATTTTAAGTCCACAAAAGCCATATTTCCAATTTTTTTTGGCATCTGAGGCTATTTAGACTCCGTCCTTATTTATTTATATTAATTGGTAGCCAATATAATATAAATAAAATTTTGTCGCTCAAGACGCGAAGCGAACCGCTAACCTTTGGTATGTGAAGCCAGACCTCTAGCTCTGCACCAAGGTTCAGGGCCCATATTTCCAAATGAAGCAATCACACAGAGTACAGAGTTACAATAATTACAGCGCAGTCAGCAGTAATAAAATAGATTCATGTTAAAAGTACGCTTGCTGTTGTTGAACTTACACTATGTTCTTTTTTTCATATTTATTTATTTTATATTTAAGTTTCCCAACTTAATCGTTTTCCCGCAATCATCTTTGTTTTTTCATCTCCTTGAAAAAAGATAGAGGTCCTTCTATAAACAATAATAATAAAATATTATTTGATGTATTTTTATAAATAAATTTCATTTCTTTTCCATTAATTTTAGACTAAAGGTCATTAGCTTAGAAAAAAGACCTCATTTAATCCATCTATTTTTGTCTTGATCTTGGTTTTGAATTTTGGAACAAAAATTTATTTACTACACTTTAATATAAATGCACAAACACGATTCAGTTTATTTGTTAGATCACAATTTTCGATGTTGGAATAGTAATCATCTTCATTCATAAAACCTCTTTACTTTGAATTTATTTTTTTAAACTCATTAGAGATGTTAAAATCATCAGGTTAAAAAGAAATTCAAGAAATAGTACAAAATAAATCACTCGTTGCCAACTTATTACAAATCTTTATAACATCCATTTTGATAATTTATATTATATATTACATAACAAAAATTAGTCTGAACCATAGTGAACGTGAACAAATTTTTGTTCCTAT